>PVKM010049196.1:0-10996 GCA_004027735.1 Carollia perspicillata
GAGATGACTCTATCATCTGTAAATCCTGGTGCTTCCTTCCCTCTGGAGGTCTGTAAAGGTTGAATCACTCAGCCCCAGCTAAAGACATTGGCCCACTGGGAGTCACTGAAAAGCAAAGTAATTAAAACCAGGAGGCTGCAAGCCGAGTTCCCACCACTTCCTTGAGATAACAAGGAAGGGGAGCCAGGGAGGGGAAGCATTGCCCCGGAGCTGCGGGGAGGACAGGGCAAGGCCGCAAATGCTGGCAGAGGCTGGGTGACATTGAAAGGGGAAGCTCAGAGTTGGCCATCTGACTCTGTGCATGGGTCCTAAGTTCAGGCCTGCTTCGGGTAACAGCAAGAGCAGGTCCCTGCCCTGCTCTGCATTCTACCCACCATTCATGCCATCTCTTTGGGATGCAGCAGGGGTCCCAGGGCCCCATCCCAAGAAAAAACACTCTAGTCCACAGTGCCAATGGAGGACAACAATTAGAATGTCCCACTGCATCAGAATGCTCTGGGACGCTTATTAAAATGCAGATGCCTAGCAATTGCTCCAGACCCACAGAATCAAAACTCACTCATTCTTTTCATTAAATCAATATTTATTGAACACCTACAAGTACCAGGTACTATTCTAGGTGCTAGAGATATAGCAATAAACAGAATAAATCTCCCTGCCTTCATGGAACTTACATACTGGTGGAGAGAAAGCATCCCAGTAAATAAGGAAGTAATCAAGTGAGTATAGGGTACCAGATAGTGATAGGTGCTTTAAAGGAAAAACAGGAAAGAAGGGATGGGGAGTGATAGAGGAGTGACAAATATCCTAAGGCAGGAATGTGGCTGTTCAGAATCTCCGTATTTTTAGGCAAGCTAAAACACTAAAGTTCGAGATCACTTTAGCATAGTGTCAGCATCCTATACAGAAGCCAGTGCCTGAAAGAGGGAAGCTCGTGTAGGAAATTGCTTAAGAGGCAGAGAACAGACCCTCAGACTCCTACACCAGGACCACCTGCAGAGCCTTCAGCCCTTGGCTGCAGTGACCGAGCTAAAGGTCCAAAGGGCTTGGATAAAGGAAGCAGTAATCAACTGTCCCTTTCCCGCGTTTATGGAAACACAGCATAAACCCAAAGCAAAGGAGCCTGCAGAAGAGGTTAGAAGGCACCAGGACACACAGCACTGTGACAAACGCCTGGGAAGGAAGGCTGAGCGAGGAAGACATTCTGAAAGCTCCGTACTCCTGATTCATTTTCAGTTTTAAATGCCAACGTCCCTTCCATCCTGTGTTATCTTGTTCAAGCCTCCAAACAATCCCCCAGGTAGGAATTATACATCCCAATTTTAAAGATAAGGAAAATAGGGTTCACAGAGGTTAAGAACTCACAGCTAGGAAGACGCTGGAGAGCTGGAACTGAAATGCTGGCCTAATGCCAAATTCCGTGCCCTTCCCATCAGCACACTGTTTCAGGAGAGAGAAAAACAGGGGCTGCCTCTGAGCTGTGGCTACATGCCAGCTATTGTAGTTGTTATTTTTATCACTGCCATTTTAACTCTCTCTTAGAACCTTGCGGCTTCTGTGGCACTTTTCAATCTCATTACCTCACGTTATCTTCAGTAACTAAGGGACAGAGGGCAGGGCCTGATGTCCTCACATATGAAACCAAAGCAAAAAACTGACAACCAGGAAGTGGTAGAGCTGAGACCGGAAGCCGAGTCCTGTTATGTTTCATCCCCATTTTATATTCATTTGCATGATTCCCTGATGTCAGGGACTAGATGGGACACATCATTCATTCCCTTCCTGTCCTTGGCCCAGGCAGGGCACTCTGCCATTGTGCGATGAAGGGAACTGAGCTGGCCTGATGTGAGATCAGTGGAAGTCCTGTGCTGAGTGAGACGATGCCCGACAGAAGCAGGCCCCAAAGGCAGCCTGCCCAGGAGGTGGCCATAGCCGCCCTCTCCCAAGTCAGGCTGGGCGGCTCTGAGGAACCCTTCAGCCCTCTGCTGAGGCTAGAGGCAGCTCACTTCCTCCAAGAGCCATAGCCTCAAGTGTCTGTTCCTCCCCTCCTGAGAGCTTAGCTCAGGCTGCTCTGAGGGAGTCCCACGACTGGTCACCTCACTGTCCCATTCCACACAGGAGCACTTCAGCAGGCACCAGACACCTTACCACCAAGCCCTGCACCCACCCAGGGTCCTGCAAACCCGAGGGCGCTATTGCTCCGCCAGTCTCTCAGCCCCCATTGCTACACCCTTGTTGCCTCCGGCTATCTCCCTAATCCCCCCTCTGATCCTCCTGAGGGGGAGGAAGATGGGCTCTTTCTTCCCAGAGGCAACACTGGTTTCCCAGCCCAGGATTCCACTCTGCCCTCCTCACAGGCCCTGCTCCAACACTGGGCCTCAGGGGACTCAGGTGATTCCACCCAAGACCAAAGGCCTCAAGCACCTGCTTCTCAGACCAATTAAATGACCAGAGCTAAGGGATGGTCATCTGGATTTCTTAGAAGTTCTCCAAGCAATTCTAATGTGCAGTTGGGATCTTGAGAGCAACCTGACTTTCAAACAAGAGAGAAATACAATACAATACAATACAATACAATACAATACAATACAATACAATACAATACAGTAACATAGACCAGACTATAATAGAAAATAGCATGCTTCACACATTTAAAAGGTTAACTGTTGTTTCTTAAATGTTTTGTTTCAGCGGTACATGCATGTAATTGGGTGTGAGTAGGTCATGATATAAATGTATTTTTGCTGGAAATTATGGTTAATTTTTAATTTTTTTTACAATTGAATGTGTGTGTGTGTAAAATGTTGCTCTAGTTCCTGCCTCAGCTCCTGATCTCTTTCACAGTCACAATTCCTGACAGAAAAATCTAGCTCCACACCTGTTCTTCACCTTTACCTGGCTTCTGCAGCCCCATCCCAACACTTGAAGCTTCTTGCTGAGGTTCCCATGCTCTAAACCTTCCAAATCCACTGGCTTCTCCGCAGCTTCTGTGTCCTTCCACCTGTCTGTGGATTCGTTCAAACAGGTGACACTCATTCCTGAAATTCTCTTGCCTGTGGAGTCTGTGTCATCTTCTAGATTCTCCTGCCATCCCTTCTGTCTCTTACCAGTTAACCCTCTTCCTTCTGACTCCTACCCATCTTATACTCAGTTTTCTCTCAACTTCTGTTTTTTGTTCATCTCTCTTCTCTTTGCCACCCTCTCCTCCCAGTCAATGGCTTCAATTACTTTGTGTACAAGGCTCCAAGTTCACGTTCCCACATTTTCCTCTTGAGCTCCGGCTGTGTAGTACACAATCTATGTGGCAGTCTCCTAGAAATGAGGGTGGGGCTGGGGAGGGATAGCACTGACAGTGTTCAATGCACAGCCCCACACTTGACCATGTTAAGCAGGTTAGGCAAGCAAGGGAGGATTACCAGCCCCATTTACAAGGGAAGAAACTGGGATTCTGAGAAGTTCAGAAACATTTATGTGGTCACTCATCCATGGTCAAGAGGGTCCTAGAACCCAAGACTTTAGACTTTAGTCCAGAGTTTTTTCTCTTCACACCATGCACTGAAACTCACCATGTGCAAAAGTAGAGCTCTATCTTACTTATTTAGTCAGAGGGTCTCAACCAGAGCTGTGCAACAGAATAATCACTAAGGATGCTTTTTAAAACAGAGGGGGTGAGATTCCACCTCAAACTTACACAATTAGACTCTTCTGGGAGAGACTTGTTTGTTTTATGCTATATTTTGAAGTAATTGCAGGTTTACAGGGAAGTACACAGAAATGTACAAAGAGGTCCCATGCACCCTTCAGCCAGCCTCTCCCAACATTAAGATCTTAAACACAACTAGAGAACCATATGTAAATGCAGACACTGATGTTCCCACAATCTGCAGAGCTTTTTCAGATCTCTCTCTGCAGATATATATTCATATTTTGTCATGCATGGCTCTGAGTTATCACCCCCACAGCCAAGCCACTTAACGGTATCATCTCCACAATACTCCCTAAAGCTCTGTGCTTGCACGTTCCCCATCTCTGATGAAAAACCACTGTACCCATCCCACTGCTCCTCCTGCCTCCCTTTTCCAGGAATGCACCATCATCCCGAGTCAGCCTGACTGGAAACTGAATCATCATCCACCAGCCTACCTTTGGCCCAGCTGCCCATGGCCTATCAGTCAAGAGATCCAGTAGATGCCTCCTTCCTAGAATCTCTCAGGCCCATATCTTGCCTTCAGTTTCCACAACCCACAAAAACCCCAGGCCCCTTGATTGCTTGACTATAGTGCTGCAATTGCCTTCTCATCTAGTTCGTTCTAGCTGTTGCTTTCCCCCAACTATTGCCATAAACCACAGCCAAATCTCCCCATTGCCCAGATCTGACTGCATTACTCCTCTTACCAAAAACTTTTGGTGGTCATTTCCCTTTACAAAATAAAGTCCCACTCTTTAAATTCAAATATGAAGTCCTCTCTATCTGGCTCACTTTCTGTATCCAAATGTCTCAAATTCAATATCAGTTTTCCTTTTCTTCCCCCCATAAGGACCAAAGAACAAAGGCATCCTTAAGGCCATGATAAGGTTCTCATTGCAGGAGAATGAAAGACTCCAAGGTTTCCTTCTTTCCAGTACCTCATTCCCTTCCCTCTTTTGTGACATGAGGAAGTGCAGTGGAATGAGGCCTGGGGATGCCTCTTGCTTGAGGGGTGCCCTCACTCTTGGAAGGATGACTTTCCCATTCCTAGGCTTCTTACAATGTAAGAGGTGAGGGGGGACAGCAGGTGTGGGTGAAGCGAGGTAGGGTGGCTGGACAGGCTATCCGCATGTTAGTCATTGGGGAATGAGAGCTTTTTAGCCATCCATTCCTAGGACACAAGCACGGTGATGGTGGGTAGCTGCCAAAGATGTGGAAGAAGGTCCCCTGCCCATCTCCCTTACAGTAGACAGTCACATTTAACACTATGCCACGTATTTGCTGCCCTCCCTCGATGCCCTTTCCTCTCTTCATGTCCACAGAACAATGAGAGTCAAGTGATTCATAAGCACTGCCCTTCAGAAAGCTCTAAAATCTGCTTTGCAAAGCTGTTCCTACACTACTTACTACATGATGAAAAAATAAAAAAGAAAATTTGCTTATTGAGATTAAATATATTTCAATTAGCTGGTATCTTTCAGCTTTAGCTTTAATTGATAACAAAACAGAAATTTCCCATCTGAACTTCTCATTACAGCAACTGATTCACTGGGAAATTTACTATCTGACACCTGAGAAAGTAAGGAAGATAACACAAACCCAGTGAAATGATGATCCCATGACCCAGGACTCTATTTTTTTATGCATTATCTAAAGCACATCCATATTAATGGTCCTATCAAGGGCACTGCTTTTCAACTGCCTCAGTGCACGGTCTCTAAGTTTGGAGACTATTACGGATGTGGTATATGGATGTGTGTGGAATATGCACTAAGGGAAGGAGGTAGCAGGTAGTGACTAAAGAATGACAGATAGTGATGTGAAGGCTTCGACAAGCATTTGCAGGCCACCCAGGTTTTCATTGGGACTCAGTGGAACGGGGAGCAGAGGATCCAGCAAAGAGGCTAGACATTCAACAGTTGCATTGCTGTCAATGACTTACACACCCACTGCCATCCACCATCAACACCATTGTGACCTCTGCCACCACCAGCACCAATTCCTCTGTCATCATCATCACCACTCAGAAGACAAAAACAGCAAAGAATCTTCTGAGCAAAGGTCAAGCAATATAACTAAAAATAAAATTATGCTTCACAGAGAAAAGTCACTGGAAATGTTCACTCTGTGGACAAAAGTCACTGGAAATGGTCACTCTGTGGTCAGGTAGAGATTAGGACTATTTATTTATTACACTAGAATGTTGGAGGGAAGAGTGGAAGGTCAGTAAGACAAAGCTTGGGGACCAGGTTTCAATGGGATACAAAGAGGGTATATACCTATGGAGTGGACCTTCCAGAGCAGTGACCGCCATGAATCTCTCATTGCTGAGGCAACAGTCCAGAGAAGGAGCAGCCACAGAGATCCTTTAGAAAATGAGAACCCTGACTAGAGGCTAAACCCTCTGCTCAAATGTCAGCCACAGAGCAAGGAGCTTGATCACTCACCATTACTGCTGTTGTCATCCACCAGGATGATCTCCTTGAGCAGGTGTGAAGGCGTGCGTTCAATGGCTGAGTGGATGGAGCGCAGGAGCACCGAGAGTGCTTCGTTGACAAAGATGAACACGATGCTCATCTCTGGCAGGCTGTCAGGAAATGAGAGGTTGCGGCACCTGGAAAGAAGAATAGCCAGGATCTTACATCTTTCAATGACTCCTCTGGGGTCACCTCAGGTGCTTGTACACTCTATGTCTTAGCTTGGTTTTCCTGGAGGGCTCAGGACTCCAGATTCCTCCACAGGCCCCTCCTTCCATACACATAAGACAAACCACAAATGTATGGTAGACTGGCTCCCAACCATTAAAACTGTTTTCCCCACAACAGATTCTGAATTTGTCAATGACTATCCCAGCCAAATAGAGCCTCAGCACCTAGTGCGGTACCTGAACTCCAGTAGGTAGTCACTGAGCATTTGCTGGGAGATTGACTCAACATTTCTAAAACCAACAGGATAGGAGATGTCTGGCCAAGATGGAGGTATAAGTAGATACAGTTTGCCTCATTACACAACCAAAAAAAAAAAAAGACAACAAAAAATTTAAGAAACAAAAAATAACTAGAACTGCCAGAAAATCAAACTGTATGGAAGTCTGACAACCAAGGAGTTAAAGAAGAAATATTCATCCAAACTGGTAGCAGGGGTTAAGATAGGCAGTGGTGGCAGAGAGGACTCACAGCGTGGTGGTGGCAGGTGGACCAGGCAGTCCCACATTTGTGTGAGGATTAAACCAGGAGGAATAACTGGGGAGCAAGACAGACCATGCAACCCAGGGTTCCATCATGGGGAGATAAAGCCTCAAAACCTCTCACTGTAAAAACCTATGGGGGTTGCAGCAGCAGGAGAAATTGCCAGCCTCATAGGAGAGTTCGTTGGAGAGATCCACAGGGTCCTACAATGTACACAAACCCACCCACCCAGGAATCAGCACCAGAAGGGATCAATTTGCTTGTGGGTAGCAAGGGAAGTGACTGAAAGCCGGCAGAGAGTGGAGCAAGTGGCACTGTTCCTTCTTGGACCCCTCCTCCATATACAGTGCCGCAATGCCACAACATGGATTGCCTGCCTGGCGAATACCTAAGGCTCTGCCCCTAACAATGTATCAGATGTGCTGAGTCAAAGAAACATGGCCCAAATGAAAGAACAGATCAAAACTCCAAAAATAGCACTAAGTGATGAAGAGAGAGCCAACCTATCAGATGCACAGTTCGAAACACTGGTGATCAGGATGCTTACAGAAATGGTTGAGTATGGTCATACTCACTTTTTCCATAGAGGAAAAAGTGAAGTAAAGCAAAGTATACAGGGAACCAACACTTAAGGGAAGAAAACCGGGACTCAAATCAATGATTTGGAGTGGAAGAAAGAAATAAACATTCGACCAGAACAGAATGAAGAAACAAGAATTCACAAAAATGAGGAGAGGCTTAGGAACCTCCAGGACAACTTTAAACATTCTAACATCTGAATCATAGGGGTGCCAGAAGGAGAAGAGGAAGAGCAAGAAATTGAAAACTTATTTGAACAAATAATGAAGAAGAACTTTCCCAGTCTGGCAAAGGAAATAAGACTTCTAGGAAGTCCAGGAAGCTCAGAGAGTCCCCAAGAAGTTGGACCCAAGGAAGCATACACCAAGGCATATCATAATTACCTTATCCAAGATTAAAGGGAAGGAGAGAATCTTAAAAGTAGGAAGAGAAAAGGAGACAGTTAAGACTATCAGCTGATTTCTCAAAAGAAACCTTATAGACAGGAAGAGGCTGGAAAAAAGTATTAAAAGTCACGAAAGGCAAGGACCTACATCCAAGATTACCCTGTCCAGAAAAGCTATCATTTAGAATGGAAGGGCAGATAAAGTGCTTCCCAGATAAGGTCAAGTTAAAGGAGTTCATTATCACCAAGCCCTTATTATATGAAATGTTAACGGGACTTACCTAAGAAAAAGAAGATGATCAAAACTATGAACAGTAAAATGATAACAAACTCACAAACATCAACAACTGAACCTAAAAAAATACAAAAAACAAACTAAGCAAATGACTAGAATAGGAACAGAATCACAGAAATAGAGATCACGTAGATGGTTATCAGTGGGAAGGGGGAGGGGGAGAATGGGGGGAAAGGTACAGGTAATAAGACACATAAATTATAGGTACAAAATAGACAGGGGGAGGTTAGAATAGTTTGGGAAATGGAGAAGCCAAAGAACTTATATGTATGGTCCATGGACATGAACTAATGTGGGGGCATGCTAGTGGGAAGATGGGTATAGGGTGGAGGTGAATAAAGGGTAGAAAAAAGTGGGACAACTGTAATAGCATAATCAATGAAATATATAAAAAATAAATAAAACCAATGGGATAGAAAATTCAACCCACAGGACATCTTAGTTTTTCTAAAATGGTAGCCGGCACCTGGATGAGGCTACTAAACCTTAGATGATCTGCCTCAGGAGGGAACCAGGTCTCCTCCCAGAGACTTCTACTGCCAGAACCCACCCAGGCTCACTCCAGCAGGCATCCTGCCCTTCACTCATCACAGGGGGCCAGCCTTCAGAACCAGGATGAAGTTGGGGTCAGAGTCTCAACATCAGTGAATGAGAGATGAAAGGACAAGTGCAGTCTCATTTCACACATGAGGACACTAAGGTTCAGAGGGGTTGAGTCCCCACCATGAGTTGGCTGCCAAGATAGAATATCAACTCTGTTCTGATATCTACACCAGGGTTCTTTCCTTAAGAAGAAATAAGTGTGGGAGAGACTGCCTTTAACTGTCCCATTGCCCCTCACTCCACTGAAACCCTGAAGCCATTTGGAGATCTCTTATCCAAAAGACATGGGGCAAACTCGTGAAAGTCCACATGTCATTCCCTGTGGGAAGAGGAACACACAACCCTGAAATCAAACCACATAAAGAGGCCAAATAATGAGTGCCATGGTTTCTCAAGAACATGTCCAGTTCCTCCCCTGCAAGCACTGCCTCAGTGGTCAGGAAACCATTGTCCGTGCCCTTCTCTGGCTGAAAGTAAACGCTGTTCCAGAAGGCACTGAGATTCCATCTCCGGGAAAGTTAAATGAGAGGACAGAGCAGAAATGGCAGCCCTGTGCCAGGCCCTAGGCTCAGGGAGGAGGTTGCCCACACCCACCACCAGCCATCGAAGGCTCCAGGGGTCCAGGGCTGGTGACCACGTTGCACTGCTCCGAAGTGGGAGGCACAGCCAGGTTAGAACATGAAATAATGAGCATAATAACACAGGGTTTCTGTTCGTCAGTAATTAAAGTGCTGCAGAATAGGAACGGGCCCGCTCTTCCTTAATGAGGAAGGCTGGGGGATAACCAGCGCTGAGCAATTTGGAGAAATCACCACGGGGTCCCAGCCTACTTAAGAGGAGGAAATTAATAAACTATAATCACCATCTCTATGGTTACCAGAAATTTACAGAAACTTCTCCCCTTCTATTTCAAGCTCTCCTGTTCTCTCACCAAAAAAACGGTGGAGGAAGGGAAAGAACAGGGCCTTTTCCCAAATCCACTTCCTACTTGCAACGTTAATAAAGCCATCAGATCAACAGATTGGTGCAGAGTGCATTCATTCTTACATTCAAATGAACTAGATGTTTACTGAGCTTCTTCCACGAGGTAGGTTCTGCACCAAGGAGGCAGGAGGGTGCAGACGAAGTACCTGTCCTCGTGGAGCTTGTGCTTTGACAGGGGAAACAGACAAACATGGAAGCAAACACGTGAACGGTTTTATGAAAGTGCGGAGATGAGAAGAACCCTGGGTGAGAGGACAGTGGGAGGGCCCGGCCGCTGTGCTGGAAGTGGTCAGGGGAGGACTCCGCCAGGAGGAGAGGTTTGATCAGACACTTAAATGGCACTCAGAAGCGAGCCATACAAAGGCCAGTGGGGCCCAGGGAACCGTGCTGTGACTGGAGGAGAGGTGAGAAAAGGAAGCAGCTCATTTAACTGCAGTGAAGGGACCAAGGACATGGGGGGTGGAGGGGGCCCTTAATGAGAGAGAAAGGCCAGAATGACTCCTTCAGCATGCCATGCTTTGTCCAAAAATTTTTTTGTTTTGAATATGATTTTTATAATAGCAATCAAAAGGTTTGTGGCTAATAGTCAAATAAGTCTTCTGGCTAGTGTTTATTTACAGCAATCAGGACCAGCAGCGGGCCTTTCCTTAGCCTTGGAAACTGAAGTAAGTATTAACACACAACCTACTTGCTAACTGCATTTTTAAAAGAATATTATGTGTGGTCAAGCTCCTAACACATGACCTTTAGTTTTTTTTTATAACGAAGAGCTCCCAATAAAGTTAGTATATCAGTATAAGGTCATTGTCCTCTCCACTAACTCCACCAGCAATGAAGACTGTGGCCCTATGGCTGTTTGCACATCTCCGGAGGTTTCCCCTGAGCTCTGAGACCCTCACTGGCCAGAGCTCCAGGTTGTTCCCAGGGGTTTTCCAGAGTTAGAGGTTAACTGCTGTCTTCTACTTTCCTCCCTTCTTAATTCTCAAAGTAATTATGCCGTATCCCTGTTCCAAGGAGACCAAGACGAGTTTCTCCCACCAGTCCTGACGGTTGGAGCCACCAGTGACTCTGCGCAGTCTCCTGATGCTCTTCATCCAAGCAGAATGGAAATGTCATATTCATTTCACAAGCTAAACTCTACTGATCATTATTCTTCATGTGAAAGACTCTTTTGAACATAAGGTTTTCTACAACAACCCTTTTGAACATAACAGAACACCTAGTATAACGCAGCATTTCTGTGTGCTTATTGTCATCTTCCCCTACCGAGAGGA
>PVKM010049197.1:0-10993 GCA_004027735.1 Carollia perspicillata
CTATCAGCTGGTTTCTCAAAAGAGACCTTGCAGGCAAGAAGGGGCTGGAAAGAAGTATTCCAAGTCATGAAAGGCAAGGACCTACATCCAAGACTGCTCTATCCAGCAAAGCTATCATTTAGAATGGAAGGGCAGATAAAGTGCTTCCCAGATAAGGTCAGGTTAAAGGAGTTCATCATCACCAAGCCCTTATTATGTGAAATGTTAAAGGAACTTATCTAAGAAGTTGAAGAAGATCAAAAACTATGAACAGTAAAATGACAACAAACTCACAACTATCAACAACTGAACCTATACAACAAAAACAAAAACAAACTAAGCAAACAACTAGAACAGGAACAGAATCAGAAATGGACATCACACTGAGTGGGGAGGAGAAAGGGAGGAGGAGGGGAGGAATATGGGGGGAAAGGTACAGGGAAGAAGAAGTATAATTGGTAGGCATAAAATAGACGGCAAGAGATCAAAAATGGTATATAGGACACAGAGAATTCAAAGAACTTATATGTACAACTCATGGACATGAACTAAGGGTTGGGGAATGCTGGAGGGTTGCGGGGTACAGGGCGGAGGGGAGATAAAGGGGGAAAATTGGGAAAACTATAATAGCATAATCAATAATATATACTTTTTAAAAAGATTATTGGCATCCTTATCACCTCTAATCAATGTGGCCCACCAGTCAACTGAGCTAGAACCTAGGCTCTCTTCCAGGCAGACCAATCTCAGGACACTTCATATGGTATTAGATGCCCAGAGCTGCTGATTAAACCCGAACACAATGTCTAACATATTTCAGCTCTCAAAATAAAACTGGTAAGAATGATGTTCACAATATTACCCACAAACAGAAAATAGGGTATTTCAAGCAAAAGTAAAAAAATAGTATTTTTTATTTGCATAAAAACAGCAATTTATATCTCTTGTTGAATGACAGTTTTGTTCCAGGCACTTAAGTCTTTTAAGTTTTATAACAACTCTGTGAAGAAAATTCCCCATATTTACAGATATTCATTCACATAACTAGTGGGTAGCAGAGGCACAATTCCAACCCATATCTTTCAGATCCCAAGGTTTATGCTCTCCATCACCGGGCTACACAAGTTTGCTATAGATTGTGTTTTAGTTTTTAGGGAGAAGTCAAGAGACATGTTCCTTCAAGAGTTCTATCCTTAAAGAAACTCTATTCCTTTAAGAGTTCCTTTCAGAGTTGTGCCCTGAATTCTTCCATGTGGACCAGACTTAGGAAACAGGTGCAGAAAAGACTCCAGCAGAAATCTAGGCTAATAGCCTCTCCCCTTGTAGCAAAGGCCCCAAAAGTCCCATTCTACATGAGTATACCTGCCTCTCAGGTCATAGGCACCTCAGAAATGAGTGGATGTCATCTCTGAACATCTTAAAGAGCTTTATGTTAGTCTCCTTAGGCCAGGGGATCCCGGAGCATCAGGGTTCAAATTCTGTCCAAGTGTCTTTGACCTGCACAAAACTGAGGGCAGTGGGTGGGGCAATCAGATTAGAGAACGCCTTCAATCTCTGAGACCTTAGTCATCCTATAATAGTGGCGTAAAATAATTACTCTGTCTTTTGCAATTATCTTGTGGAGCTGGTAACCTAGTGTCCCTATTTCAAGACAGCAGTCCCAGGGAAGAAAACTTCCCACCTAAGCAAAAGTGAGGCACTGCAGATTTGGTTTCCACAGTTCCCACTTTACTGTCCTTCTTCTTAAAATCTAAATGCTCATAGGTGATTTAGACCAAATAGTCCCAGAAGACCCAAGCTCTGAAGCATAATTAATGCCAGAGGCAAAGAACTAGCACATGGGTGGAGTGGCTTTATTTATAAGTAAAGTAAACATAATTAATTTTAAAGGAAAACAAAATTATCATAGATAATGGCAACAATCAATAAAATTAATAAATCTAAAATTAAATCCAAGTCTGATATATATAACTAGAGATCCTGGATTTGTTTCTCCCTAGTCCTGTTCAAAGATGTCATTCCAGGCAGCCCAAAATATACTTTTTCGTCAAGTATCTCTTCACCCAGCAGGCAAGCCTTATTGGGTATTGAAGAGCAAGTTTATCCCTAGTTAAAATTTATGATGATTTAGGGATGGATGGATGGATATTCTTAAGTATATTTCTGTATGTGTGTGCACATGCATGCACAATGCATTCTGGGCAATCCTAAATGACAAATCCTCAATACTCTTTCAGACAGGAGAATACCAAGGTTATTGGAAAGAAGTGATGGGAAATTCCAGGTTTGTAAATAACCCCAAACCAATGTAATTTCATTGAATATATTGTGCTTAGCACTGGCCCTTGCATGTTATAGATCTTCAATAATGTATATTAACTGTATGTGAAAATATGTGTAGAGGGGTGTGTGTGTGTGTGTGTGTGTGTGTGTGTGTGTGTGATATACATAAATCTTTGAGTTTCCCTGATGGCCAAACCCCAGCTAAGCTTCAGTCCTGATCTAGCTTCAGCATACTGTTCCATACAATACTGGACTTCTCGACCACTAGAAGCCTATTGCCACAGTGAGAAGGATCATGGAATCACAGCAAGTGTTCCGATAAAAGTTGCTTCAGAACTGCCGAGAGCCACTGGACTGCAAAAATTAGTCTGGTTACTTGAATACTTAACAATGGACTTCTTTTTTTTCTTAGCCTTCTGAGTCAGTCTCTATTTACCAAAGTTGGTTCCAAATGCTTACAAATGATTTTAAAAAATCAATTTTGTGCTTAAAAATGCCAATATTTTCATCTAACAAATTATATTCAGAAGCATGGAATGCTCTGAATGAAGAGCTCCCCGCAATGTTTTGAACATATATTCACAGTCTTCCAGGGAAATTACTTTGATTGTACAGGTCCCAGACTGTTTAAAAAAAGAATTAGTGTCCTTAATTAACAATCACACATTACAATTTGTCAAAATACAAGTTCTAGTGACTCCTAGAGTTCCAGTGCTAATCTAAGTTCCTCCCTTTTCAGTTGGGTTTATAAAGCCAGTAAGTTTCCAGATCCATTAGGAGGCAATCTCTCCTCCACACTGTCATCAGAGGTTACCGAGATTGCGGCTGCAAGGACCACATGAGCTTCTGAGATCCAGCATTCAGTTGCCCTGAGTAGATTTCAGCAAGTGTCTCAAGGTCCCAGAGAGTTCTCCTCAGTTAGAACTGGACAGAACAAGTTTCTGAAGCCTCATATCACACACAGCCTGAAAGCCTCAGTGTGTCAGCTGGCACCTCTTTGTGAGACTCAATTGCTTGGATCTTGAGATACCAACATGATGTGACAAAGTAAGAAAGGACTCTCAGGCTAGGGGCATTCTCAGCTGGTCTAGATAGTGGTTCCATATCTCATGAACTTTTTGTAATAGAAATTGTAAACTCCTTTGAGGCTGGGTTCCAACAGTTCTATCAAACTGGCCTCTGATTTCACTTAGGAAGAGAAACTACCAGGAAGGAAGAGTGTTAAGAATCATCTCCAGGAACCATCTCCCTGGAAACCTATTGATAATCTTCCCCTAATCAGATTAAATTTGAGAATAAGAAGAAAATAAGTTCCTGGATCAACTCTCAGGTATCTGCTGTAAATTGAGTTCATTGAGAAATCTCAATATAGGGGGTTCCAGCAAAGAAAGAATGTTTGGTTCTTATGATAGGTATAGACCTTAACCTGAAGAAGGCCCCATTTGAATAGGGTATAACATGAAAACAAAACTCAGCTGACATTCAGTGGAAAAACCAAAGTCTGGGACTTTCACAGGTACAGTTAAAATGATTTTTTACATTCTAAGATGTAGCTTCCACCTCAGGACATCCGGTAGCCAACAATTCACAAACATCACCAACTGGGGCCTCAAAGCAAAGTCTGGCAGTCCCTGAGAACCCAAAACAGTGTGGATGTGGAATGAGCAGAGGATCGTGAGATGGGGAGAATAGGGTGGGAACGAGGCCCACATCCAGAGGAATGGTGTAGCTGACACTAGCTCTGGACTCCAGGACTTTGGTTGCACTTCCTTAGAAACCATCACTTCAGTTCCTTTCCAAATGGAATGTGGGCCTCTAGTAGGACCATAATTGTCCCCCAGAATTGCAGCTGAAATGATTTGACATGAGTCCTCTTATATAATGCACACTAATAGCACATTATAGTTATTATACAGGGAAAACTGAAGCATTGAGAAGTGAGGAAACTTAAGGAAAGAGACACCATAATAAGTACAACAATTGTACAACTCTGTGAATATACTAAAACCCAGTAAACTGCATACTTTAAAAGGATGAATTTTATTGTGTGTGAATTACATCTCAAAAGTATTATTTAAAAAAAATTAAACCTGGCTGGTGTAGCTCAGTGGATTGAGTGCAGGCCTCAGGACCAAAGCATTGCCAGTTCGATTCCCAGTCATGGTACATGCCTGGGTTACAGGCAAGGTCCCTGGTGAGGGGCCTCCAAGAGGCAACCACACACTGATGTTTCTCTCCCCCTCTTTCTCCCTCCCTTTCCCTTTCTCTAAAAATAAGTAAAATCTTTAAAAAAATTAAAAAGTAGAATCGTGACTTACCTTCTGGGGCAATGATTTTTGACAGAGAAGTAGTATTTTTTCCTTTAAAGTACTTTTATTGGATCCTAATTTACTTTCATCAAACATTATTGAGCACATGTGTAAGATGCTAAATAATTTTTGAGAAGCCTACAATAATTATATAATTTAGTAAGCATATATAATATGCCAGATAGACACTAAGCAATTTCACACATTATCTGAAGTAATCTCCAACAGTGAGGGGAGTATTATTATTCCCACTATAAAAGTTAGGAAACTGGGATTCAGAGGATTAGAAAATTGACCAAGGGACACAGCCAGTGAAAGACAGCTGAGATTTGAGCTCAGTTCTTTCTAACTCCTAAGTTTATACTTTTATCTATTATGCTAAGCAAGTTAGAAAAGGAAGAAAAATCTGAACATAAATACAAAAGACTGAATAATGAAGTCTTGTGACCAGTTAAACTCTGGTTTCAAAGTTCTGAGCTAGAATCCTGGAGTTGCAGTGCAAGGATGGCTTTAAAAATCTCCCAGTGGAGACTAGGGGTCTGAGAGTCCTTCTGGCATACCAGTCTTCACAACAAAAATAAGCATAATTTCAAAAAATGTAAATGTGTAAAACTAAAAATGACTATAACATCCAAAGGACAACATAACTTTCTGTGTGGTCACTTTCTAGGACTCCCTGGCTATGAGGGCAATGGGTATACTTCAGTGGTACATCCATTAGCATTTTGTGAACAGACTCTCTGTTTACTAAGTCCTAGGTACTGTCCTGATAGTGGGGTCAATAGGATATAATGGCTCCCCTGAAGGAGTGCCCAGATAGCAACTGATCAACTCCATATATACAGTATACATGGGGTTAAGTGCAGGGCTTTCACATCAAACAGCATGGGTTTCTATCCTAGTCCTGCCACTAGGATGAATTATTAAATTTATCTATGCTTTCATTTCCTTATTAGTAAAATGAGAATGAAAATAATACTGATCTTACAGGGTATTGTGAGGAATAAAAAGATAAGCATGTATAATGAAACCCTCTTGTCTAGAAGATAGTAGGCACTTAATTAATGATAACTGCTATCTCCATCATTCATCAGCATTAGCATCACCTGGTGGCAAAGTACAGAAAAGCTGGGTCTCCACACCTAACACCACTTTCTGACTATTTTTGCTTCCCTCAGGTATTATATTTGACAAACTTTATGTACATAAGTGAAATTTCCCCAAGGGTTCAGGCCCAAGCTGCCAGACTACCAATGGAAAGCAGAAAGCCCAAGAAGAAAGTCCACTCTAAATTCACCCTGAGCACTTCTAAAGACATTACTTTTGTGTTTAGCTCCTTAAGTTATACTTCAGTAGTCTAGAAAAGAACCTTCAAAGGGCCAGAAAATATGTTTCTTTTTTTTCAGGCTCTTCATATTATAGCACTCTTTATATTACTCTTTTATATTTTTTGTGTTTGGGTAGAACTGACATACCTAAAACAGTGCATAATTTTTGTGTAATAGGCATATATAAGCAATACACAGAGATAAGTTCATGAAATGGTTAAGAGCAAGAGCATTATGATAAGGTAGATATAGGTTCAAACACTTCTGCCATCTACTAGCTGTGTGTCCCTGGAGATGACTCTTATGCTCTCTGAACCTACTTCTTCACCTGTAAAATGAGAAAAAAAACAACACATATCTCATAGAAATGTGGGGAAATTAAATGAGATGACATGTGAAAAGTATTCAGCATAATACCTTACACACTGTAAAGTCTCAATAAATGGCAATTATTATTGCAAAAACATATGAGTTAGGTGAACCTAATGGCCTAGGTTAATTTTTAATTAAATAAGCATTTATTGCATACCTGCCAAGTACCTTACAGCTTGCTGCATTTTGTGGGTACTAGACAATGAAAATAAGCTACATGAGTCCTCCAAAACTCAGTGTCTGCTTTTCGCAAGTGTATGACCCTGAAAAAAAGTGCCCTGCAACATGTCCTCATCCTGAAAGGTGGGCTGGTACCAGCCTTTCTGCAATCATCTCAACGATGAGAATGCAAAGGAGTAGGAAGGTAAACAAGGACAGAGGCGGAGTTAGGTTTGATTGGAAATGAATCAGTCCATCCCACAGAAGGCATCACCCACATGCTAGCTATATAAGGGCCACTATCTCAGTCATTGTCACCCTGCAAGCTTCATCAGGCTTTTTTCCTACTCGTTCCTTTGGTGAACCAGGTGAGAGAAAATTCATCAAGCTCTCTCAATGGATATTTGGTTGGTCATTGTCCACAGGAGAAATTCAAGTGTTTGAGCTAAGGCAGAGTTAATATATACTTGGCCTTTCTTTCCTTTTTTGGTTCTTTCTTCTTTTACTTTTACTTGCTTATTTGTCTAGCCAGTTTAATTTATTCTGGGACCTTTTTAGAATCAATTGGTCATTGTGGAGAAGAAGAGTGTCTTCCTACAGGCTATTCCACATTCTCTTCCTATTCTTTTGGCATGCCAACTCTTCTGGGATGTCCAGCTCAAACACAGAGGAGGCTAGTACTGTTGTAGAGTCCCTTCCTTTTTCAGTGATAATTCCCAGAGCTCCCAGATCAAATGATCTACTAGCCAAATTGCTGCCTGCTTTTCTGAGCCTTTCTCCCCAATTAACAAAAGAGAACAGTGTTTGGTCAAGGGCTGAGAGTAGGATAGCTCCTAAGTTCTCATGAGGGCTATCTCAGGCCTCTGGGAAACCAAGAATACATTAGGCCACTTTGCCTATTTTTATTTTTTAAAGGCCTTAAGGGTCTGGTTTAGCTTTTGGTGCCTGAGGTACCCATGGTAGATTTGTTGCTTTTTAACTCTAGAAAATCAATGAAACTAGCAAGAGAGACTAGAGTAATAGGTCTGGGTGGTTCTGAAAACTTTGGAAGCCCCAGGACAACACCTAGGACATCAAAATACACAAAGTGTACAGACATTAAGAAAATAATATATTTATGCAGGACATGGAGGCCTGAGATATACACAGTCCCAGTTCAGCCAGTAACATTCTATGACTAATGTTAACAAAGTTATTTTTCATTGTGTTGAAAGGTTTTGTATCATCCCTGACCCGACTTGATTTTTTGAGGTATTTTAGGTTTTAAAGAGACCAGAAATTCAAAAGAATCATGATGATGATTATTAAAATTAAAACTGCTTATAAATTAAAAGGAAAGAAAACAAATGACTCAGTCTTTAGTTTTGTTTTTCTCTTCAGGTTCATTTAAACGTGCAAAAAGATGACCGACCTCTTGAGAAGTGTTGTCACCATTATTGATGTTTTCTACAAATACACCAGCCAAGATGAAGAATGTGCCACACTGAGCACGGATGAGCTAAAGGAACTTCTGGAGAAGGAGTTTCGGCCAATTCTGAAGGTAAGGACCATGTGCTAGGATTGGGGGCTTCAATGGTTCTGTATGTTCTTGGTTCTATAACCAAATATTCATCTAAAATTGCACAGTTCCAGGATCCTGAGCAAACTCTATGAGCAGTAGTAATTCTTTGTGACATCAGAAAGTCTGTTGAGACAGTGTTTATTTTTAGAAAAGTGATTTTTCCTCACATTCCTGTGCATTCCCACCACGTGGACCCCTCAGACTTCTTCCTTCCCCTAACTTCCAATTCTGAAAAAGCAGAAAATAAAATTTATACTAAGCTTATCAAATGGGAAAGAAAAAGCATAGATAGGGAAGTCATCTACAGAGGGAGCTGACCAAGAAGATAGATGACTAAAAATCAAAAGGAAAAAATATGCATTTTTGAAAGGACTCAGCTATTAACTAAAAAATTATACATCCTAACATAGAATATATTAACATGTAATGTTTAAAATTTATGTAAAACTAAAGCACACTAGGTAGTGAACTAAGTTTATTCAACTCATTCCTGTATGCTACATTTGAGTACCTAGTTCACTGCTTAGGTCGTTGAGCTGCATTCTTATGAGGATCTCAACAGTCTTTATTTTTTGTATTACCCCTTCACACCTGCTGGGTCCTGTCAGGCTACCTTAGCCTAAAGTAATCCTTGACTGAATTAAAAATACTTAATGTCAAACATCTACAATTCCACAGACCTACCCACATATTTTAGCTGAGTGTGTGAGCTAGGTTGACCAAGTTTCCTTTGCTGTGTTGTTCATATATAGAACCCAGATGATCCAGACACAGTGGATGTCATTATGCATATGCTGGATCGAGATCATGACCGAAGACTGGATTTTAATGAGTTTCTTCTGATGGTATTCAAGCTAGCTATGGCCTGCAACAAGGTTCTCAGCAAAGAATACTGCAAAGCTTCAGGGTCAAAGAAGCAGAAGCATGGGAATTCTCACCGACATCCAGAGGAAGAAAGTGAAACAGAAGAAGAAGATGAGGATACATCAGGACACAAATCAGGTTACAAAAATCCAAGTAGGAGTAAGGGAGAGGAGCATGGTTATCGTTCTGAGGGCTCAAGGAGGACTGTGAAACACAGACATGGGTCCAACTCCTGGAGGCTGGGGATGCAAGGCAGTTCATCTAGCTTAGGGAACCAAGAGGAATTTGAGAAAAGGCGCCGTGGGTCTAGCTCTAGTCACTCACAGAGTAGTGGCAAAGAAAGACATGATTCCAGCTCTGGAAAGCTAGAGGAAAGAAGAAACAATTCACATGTTAGCCCCTCTAGGGAATCTGGGGAGGAATATGAATCTGGATCTGAATCTAAGAGTGGGGGAAGGAAAGGTCACGGTGGTCTGTCATGTCGATTGGCGGTTACTGGGCATGAATCAAACTCTACTCAGTCAAGAAGGAGTGAAGGACAACAGCTTGGATCTAGCTCTAAAGGTTCAGGAGACAGTAGAAGACAAAGCTATGTATGTGGTATTAGCAATTCAAGTGAGTGTGGAGGAACACAAAATGCTTCTACTTCTTGTCAGGCGGGTAGATTTGGAGGGCAAGGAACTAAATCTAGATGTACTCAGTCAGGTTGTCAATCAGGATATAAGGGAAGACAATATCACACATGTATCTCAGGAGGTCAATCTTCTAGATATGGTCAATGTAAGCGTACCTCCTGTAGCCAACCTTCTTATCATAGGAGATATGAATCTAGGGCATGTTCTCAACCACAGAATTGTGGAAGACAACAGGGAATAGGATCAAGTCAGTCCTCTTGCTATGGACAATATGGGTCTGGAACATGCCAGTCTTCTAACTATGGTCAACAAGGATCTGGTTCCTGTAAACACTCCATGAGCTCTCATCAAACACACTGTGCTTCAAATGATTATTCTAAATGTGGTGGACATAGGTATTACTCTGGACAGTCCTCTGGAATTGGACAGAATGGGTGTGGCTCAGCTAACTCTACCCATGGCCAACATGAGTCTGCCTCAGGTCAGTCCCCTGGATATAGCAAACATGAGTCTAGTTCAAGTCAGTCGTCAGGCTTTGGAAAACATGGGTCTGGCTTGGGTCAACCCTCTGGCTATGGCCAACATGAGTCAAGTGCAGGTCAGTCCTCAGGCTCTCAGAGACAGCAATCTACTCAGGGACCATCAGGAGACTCCAGCAGACACTCTCAATCTGGCCATGATCAATCCTCACATGGACGATCTGACAGGAGTAGAACAAGGGGGTCGAGTCAAAGTGAGGAAAGTGACAGAGAAGGCCATTCAGGTGTCTCACATGGACACTCAGGATCCACTCATGGCCAGACTACATCTCAACATGGGTCATCTGGCTCCTCTGTCAGAGGTAGACAGGGATCTACTCAGGGACAGTCAGGAGACTACAGCAGACACTCTCAATCTGGCCATGGTCAATCCTCACATGGACGTTCTGACAGGAGTAGAACAAGGGAGTCGAGTCAAAGTGAGGAAAGTGACAGTGAAGGCCATTCAGGTGTCTCACATGAACACTCATCATCCAGTCGTGGCCAGGCCTCATCTCAACGTGGGTCATCTGGTTCCTCTGTCAGAGGTAGACAGGGATCTACTCAGGGACAGTCAGGAGACTCCAGCAGACACTCTCAGTCTGGCAGAGAGCAATCCTCACAGACAGGAACACGCAAGAGTACAAGGGACTCAAGTCACACTGAGGTCAGTGACAGTGCAGGACACTCAGGTGTCTCCTCCAGACATTCAGGGTCCAGTGGTGGCCAGACTACATCTCAACATGGACAGTCTGGATCCTCTGTCAGAGACAGACAGGGAACTACTCAGGGACAATCAGGAGACTCCAGCAGACACTCTCACTCTGGCAGTGGCCAATCCTCACAGACAGGATCTGACAGGACTAGAGGAAGGGAGTCAAGTCACAGTGAGGTCAGTGACAGTGCAGGACACTCAGGTGCCTCCTCCAGACACTCAGGGTCCAGTAGTGGCCAGACTACATCTCAACATGGACAGTCTGGATCC
>PVKM010049198.1:0-10988 GCA_004027735.1 Carollia perspicillata
GTTTCGTGTACCCGTCCACCAGGTGATGGGCACTGGGATTGCTCCCCCTTCTTGGCTGTCATGAATGGTGCCGCTATGATCCCTGGAGTACCCGTTTTCGTGAGAACGTGGGTTCACTTCTCTCGGGTGTGTGCCCGCAGTGGAATCGCTGGGTGCTAGGGTAACCCTACGTTTAACCTTTTGAGGAACTGCCAGACTGTTTCCCAAAGTGGATGCACCATTCTACATTCCCACCAGGAGGCCGCACTTCCAATGTATTTACAGATGTGGGTTCTGGGCTGACTTGGTGGAAACGCCAGGGAAGCTGGGGAGGAGCCTGGGAAGGGAGAACAGCGGGGCAGGGGCACGGAGGGCACGGAGGGCACGGAGGCTTCGAGAGGCTCTGACCAGAGCCCTGGGCTCCAGGCCCGCTGCACCTCAACCTCTGTGTGGCCTTGGGCAAGCCACTTCCTCTCTCTGTTTCCTTATCTACAGGAGGAAGGTGTGTACCAACTAGGCATATCTGATAAAAGCCAGAGATACTTCTGGTTGTAACAGTGGGGTAGGAAGTAGGCGTTGCTCCTGTTATCTAGTGCGTAGAGGTCAAGGACGCTGCTAAACATCCTGCCATGTGCAGGGCAGCCCCCCGAAGAATAACCTGGTCCCACATGAATAGTCCAGGGCTGAAAACCTCGGGTTAGATTGATGTGACTCGGTGGGGGCCACTTCGAGGACCTGCCAAACTGCTTTCCAAACTAAATGTACCATTCTATAACCCCCAGCAACACGAGGGTTCCCACTTCTCCACAGCGTCGCCAACGCACACACGTTCGCCAGCCTACGAGCCGTGTAAATGGCTCTTTAAAAGGTCGGTTCTACTAACAAGGTCCAGGATTGGTTACAGAACGCCAGTGCCATGAAAAAGAGATCAGTCGTTTCCTTACCTGGTGCCTGTAATTGAACCAGCCGTTCGAGCCTGCGACGATGACCACCCAGTGCTTGCCTCCGTCCTCGGGGTCGTCCTCGGGAGCAGCCCCCGCTCCCAGCGACAGGCTGAGCAACACGGCGACTCCCCAAATCATCCTGTGCCCTGGCACCCAACCGCCGACACCTGGGAAGGAGAAAGCAGAGTCAAGGAAAACGGGGATGAGAAGAACAGAGTATTGCTGGACTCTAAGAAAGTGCCGGAGAAAGCGGGTCAAATGGTGAGACCATGCGGTCATCGGGCAGAACGTGCTGGGGGTGCACATGGTGACAGCAGGCTTTTAGCCTTGGGTCTGCTGGCCCTCCCCCCAGGGGGGGAGGGGAGGGACTGCCCGTGCCTCCCAGTGAATTCAGCGCAAAGTCAAGTCATGGGGATACACCAAAGAATGTGCAGAAAGCCCTCTGAGCAACCTTTAAAGGTTTGTCACAACTTCGTAGGCAGCAGATGAAATTCACCGGTAAAATTCAGTGCATTAGAAAAGTACCTGCCGGCCAAGTAGCTAGGTAGGTTAGAGCATCGTCCTGCTATGCCAAGGTTGCAGGTTCGATCCCTGGTCAGGGCACATCCAGGGATAACCGATGAATGCATCAATAAGTGTAACAACAAATCAATGTTTCTCTCTCCCTCTCTCTCTCCCTTCCTTTCTCTGAAATCAATTTTTTAAAAGTGTTTACCGCATACTATGAATTGTTTGCAAGAAAAGAACATACATGTAACGTATGCATAGAAAAATGTGGGAGGCCAGCATAGAAATGTAGCAGTGGTGGTAGGTGGAATTAAGAATGATTTTCTATTTCATACTTGTCTTTCTTTTTACTACAATTAATGCATACTACTTATACAATAAAACGTGTCCCAAGTCAGTCTATGTTCAACACAAACACCGAATGACCGTTTACTAGTCGGTGAGTAAGCGAACTGGGTGAGCAAGTCGAACACGGGTGGCCCAAGTCACTGTCTTCGTGTAACGCTCAGCCCGCTGACACGCACTCTGTACAGAAGGCAGGGCGAACCCTCCAGCCCTTGGTTTACAGGAACCCGCCCGAACCCCCGAGAGTCGGCTCTGGCCAGAGACCGGCCACGCCTTCTGAGTTCCTGGAACATCCTCTCTGCCACACGGTTCTGCATCTCAAGACTTGCCTCAGTGAAGCGCGCCCAGTTTTATACTGTCTTGTCCAAACTTGAAATGCTATTCTGAAGCACCAAGGGCAAGACGAAGGCTGAGTTCTGGCCACCATTCATTACTCAGATCAGACCCTGTCCTGTGCCCTGAAGATGCCTTTGTGCAAAAAGCAGCCTTCCTGTGAGGCCAAGGCCAGGCCTGTCCTTCTGCAGTGAGAGGGAGGACAGTCCCCGAGATGCAGGGACTCAGAGCGAGGGGTCTGCGAGGCCGGGCGGGAGGCAGCCGGGGGGGCAAAGGCACCCCTGTCCCCAGAGCTCCTCAGTGGCCCCACCAGGAGGGGTGACAGCACCTACTGAGGTGGCCCACCCAGCGGCTCTTCCATTCTGAGCTCACCCTTAACTGCTGGCCGCAGCTAGGCCTCCCTGGGAAGCCTTCCCTGGGGTAGGAGCCGGCCAACCTTTTCTCTGGAAGGCTGGAGAGTCGATATTCCCAGCTTTGCAGGTCGCGCCACCCCGGGGCACAGCAACCCAGCGCTCCCACTGTATGTATCACACAGGCAGCTGATACGATAGGGGAACCACTGGACACGGCACTGTCACACTAAAGCCAGCAGTCCCCCAGCCCACCCTAGGCCGCGAGCAAGCGCCCGCCGCCCACGTGGCAGGTGCGGCCGGGCTGCGCTCCTCACCTGTCCTGGACAGTCATTAAACGGGCCCCTGGTTTACACACCTGGCACTTCTGCACTTGGCTCACATGACTTAAGCCTGAAGAGCCTCATTCCTCTGCAGGCACACTTCTTCCCTCCATACTTAGGGACAAAAAGAGTCAATAAAATACCAGAATCCAGTGGCTGGCCTGGCTGTGAACAATGGCGTGAACACTGGCAGCTAAACCGCCTCCAATGGCAAACAGCACGACAGCTACTGAAGAAGCGCCACCAGGCTGATTCTAGAAACTCGCCTTCATCTGTTATTCTTGTACTAACACACTAGCAAGTTACTCCTCTGGGAGAGAAGTGCCTTGTAAACAGAGTGATATTTTTATAGTCATCATTCGGTGATGGTTCTCTTCTATCATTTTGTTTTTCTTACAAACAGAGTGTCGTTCCTTGAACATAACGGCAAACTAAAAGCCTCCCCGTCTGACACTGACTGGGAGGTGGCACTGGAACAATGCACGTACCGATACTGTTCCGGAAGACACGCGGGGGCCTGGGGTGGAGACGTGCAGGTCCCGCCATCACTCCGTTACCTCAGCAGCGAACCCGAGTCAAGGCGGCTGACCTCAGATGGCAATTTCCACCTGATCAGCAACACTCCTGACTAAGTCACAGATCGTCTCAAGTGTGCCCATTATTCTTGTTTTGGCCAAGTGGAAAGTGCACGAAGGAAAAGCAACGATCCCTGCAAAACCAGCTCTCGGGCTGCTGTTTCGCAGTCCGCCCCCCACCCCCCGCACGCCCAGTGGACGGGGCCTGAGCACCACCCCGCAGGAGCTCCCAGGCCCAGAGACGGGGCCAGGCGGACAAAACCCTTCATGGAGCGGACGGTCTAGTGGGAAGAGACAGGCCAGGGAAGACACGGCTTGCCAGGTGGGGAAGGGAGCCGGGGACAAACGTAAGGCGGGAGAGGGAGTCCCGGCAGGAGAGCGAGGTCCCCTTTTCAAAAGGGGAAGGTTTTGAGGAGGTGAAGGAGCCTCCCCCCCTTGCAACAGCAAAACCCTGGAAGCAACATTAATGGTGACATCACTGAGGTACATGCTCATAACGGGGGGGACTGTGAAGCCAGGGGCACCGTTAGGGGTACCCATTCAGTCTGCTAAACGTTTGTGGGGAGAAAATGACAGTTGACATTCACACAGGCAGAGGGGCACGTCTCCCCAGGCGCAGGGGTGGGAGAGTGGACACCTGGGGCCATCTGCCATGGACCACGCAACATGCGAGGCGCCTCGCACACGCCTCGCCGCCGCGGGGGGCCAGTCTCATAACCCCCTTCAGACATCTGAGAACACTGAGGCTCGGCGGGAGAGACGCGCACTGGGACGTGGCGCTGCTGGTAAGTGACACAGGCCTGACTCCCGAGACTGCCTTTTTCCACTGCATCATCTCACTGCTCACAAAAGAGTTGTTTATTTGAATGTCTGGGAGGCCCTGTAACCACAACGGGGATGCTACACCCCACACGTGGGGCCCGGTCACGGAGCGGGCCCCTGCACTTCCTCCAGCAGGAGGACACCCACGCTCCTCTTCACCGCCCTACTAGGCTGAGGCACTCATGGGCTGATCCAAAGTCACGGTCAAAGGACAGGCCTTTACGGAAGAATTCCACCAGTGTCCGATGACGAATCCTCTGCTGTTCCCACTTGATCCTGTGACTCCCTCAGGTTACCAGGCTGCGCTAGGTCAGTGGTTCAGCTGGAGGATTCTGCGTGACTTCAAGAAGTGTACCAGCAGTGGGGCTTACGCCATTTGGGAGGTTTGGATCTGTCTGAGGTAAGTCAGCACCAACAACGTAAGAAGTAAGGCCATGGTCACAGGATCATCTCTACAGCAGTCAAACCCCGGTCTGACACCAAACCCCACACCTTAACCACTGTGGCTGTGACCTCTCACTGCCAGACCTGATTTTCTATTGGCTCTGGGTTAGCAACAGCGAAGCATCGAAGCCACGCTAGGCAATGACGTCTGAGAAGAGCCTTCCAGACCTGAAGGTCTTTGATCCCGCTCTCTGCTCTCCGGGAGTTTATGATGAAATCATCGTGCAGGTGGTGCCTGGCTGACAACGCGCAAGAGGAGGACTTGTGACAGGGACCTCCTCCTTGACCCAACTTGAGCCAAGCTCCTGAGTCCTCTTCCCAAGGGAAGCTTTGGCCTGCTGAGCTCAGTGTCAGCAAAAATCCTGTGAGCATCTCCCACCTCTGACACCCGATCAACTTCCTCTCAGTAATTTCCCAGCCACTGACCTCTCACCCTGCCATCCTTTCTGTGTTCCGAGTTAAGCTCGGTTCCACACCAGAGTCTCTCTCCCCTAATGGAACAGCTGAACTACAGTAAAAAAAAAAAAACCTCTTGCTGTTTGTAACAAGCGTCCGGTGCAGTTTCTCCTTCATACAGGACTCACGACTGCTAAGTCAGGGAGGATGTGACAGCCCTTCCGGGCCACACTGTCCATCTGTGAACTGAGATGGTAAGAGCAAATTACTGAGAAAATATTCAGTGCTCAAAGCCTTTGATTCCCTTTTTAAAATGTGGCATTAGCCCTGGCTGGTGTGGCTCAGTGGATTGAGCGCCAGCCTGCGGAACCACAGGGTTGCTGGTTCAATTCCCAGTCAGGGCACATGCCTGGGTTGCGGGCCAGGTGGGACCAGTAGGGGGCTCATGAGAGGCAACCATGCATTGATGTTTCTCTCCCTCTCTTTCTCCTTCCCTCCCCCTTTCTCTAAAAATAAAAAATAAAATCTAAAAAACAGTAGGTTTATAGTTTGCATGGAAAATAATTCAATAATAAATAATAATACAAGAAGAAACTGTTTTTTAAAAAATGGGATTGAAATCCAATCAGATCTTATCTCAATTCTCAAATAAAGAATGTATTAGCCCTGGCTGGTGTGGCTCAGTGGATTGACCACTGGCCTGACAGCCTAAGGGTCACAGTTCAATTCTCCATCAGGGCACATGCCTGGGTTGCAGGCCAAGTCCCCAGTAGGGGGCGCATGAGAGGCAACCACACATTGATGTTTCTCTCCCTCCTCTCTCGCTAAAAATAAATAAATAAAATCTTTTTTTTTTTTAAAGGAATGTATTTTGTTTAGGAATAACCATTTTTTTCCTGTAGGAAAAATTTCTGATTTGATGGCAAATTAGATTCCAGATTTGAGCGTGGCCTTCTAGGGTATCTAATATCTAAAAATTATACGGGACTCGTTTACAACTCTGCAAAGCTGTGGATAACAACGATGCAAATAGTTCTCATCTAAAAACGTTCAGATAGGTCTGTACTTCAGCATCTCCTTAGAACTGGTTGTAACACCTCTCTAAGTTTCTCCATTAATGAGTTAAACATAATCTTGAACACCAGTTCATTTTCATATCTGTACAGTGATGGCTTTACCTTTTTTTAATGACATCCTTTAGTTTCTCCACACCTGCACTTCTTTAAACAATAGAGCCCATCATGTGGTAGGCAGAATGATACCCCGACTCCCAAAGAGGTCCACCCAAAATCCCCGATTTATAAATATACCACTTTTCATGGCAATGGGACTCATCGTATGTCAACTTTACCTGTTTTTTGAAAAACCTTTTAACATTACAAAAGGTATAACCAACAATCGTATTACAAAATAGACAGTCAAAAATTCATTTTTAAACCTACTAATGGTTAGAAGAATTTAGAAATCTAGCAAAGTAAAATTGGCCAGTGGTTAATGGTCTTTCCATGTCTTTATTTTCTCTGCTTATTTTCACTTGAATTTCTTTTACTCAAATGACTATTTTTGAAATCTGGTATCAATATAGTTTGTAGTCTTCTCTCCAAATAACTTTTACAGCTAGGTGTACTTAAGTTACACTTTATTCCAATCTATGTTTCAAAGAATTGAACAGTGGATCTCGAACTATAGAATGTACAAAATATAACACAAAACACCTGTTACTTATCACTCAGGCAATCAGCTGTTAATATTTTTTTTAAATCTGGTGTCTCTTTCCCTATAAAACAAAACATTACAGATGAAACGTTTCCCCATTTCCTTTCCCATTCTCCCTATACCATTAGGTAACCACATTGGTAGGTCAGCATTTCTTTTCAATAATTTATTATATATTTAAAAAATGTATCCACTAATATACAGTCCCCTACTAGTGGCCATTTAGGCTGTTTCAATCTTTTTACCCTTATAAACTATGTTGCAATAAACATCCTAATACTCCTCTCCTTGTATACAAATGTCTGACTAGGATACTTTCTACAAGTGGAACCAGGGGATATCTTAAGAAATACCCATTCTGCCCTGGCTGGTGCGGCTCAGTGGGTTGAGTGCTGACCTGGGTATCAAAGGATTGCCGGTTCGACTCCCAGTCAGGGCACATGCCTGGGTTGCGGGCCAGGTCCTCAGTAGAGGGGGCGTGCAGGGGGCAACCACACACTGATGTTTCTCTCCCTCTTTCTCCCTCCCTTCCTATCGCTCTATAAATAGATAAATAAATAAATAAATCTAAAAAAAAAAAAAGAAACACCCATTCTGCTGGTAGCTAGTGTTCTATTAGGGTACATTTCCACTAGAAGTGAAGCCTTTCCTCAAATACCTATCACCTCTTGATAGTATCAAATTTATCTTTTTTTATTTGAAAGGGTTTTTACTCTACACTAAGTGCTGACAGGGCATTCTGTGCCCTGTCCCCGTCCCAGGGCTGCAAGACAAATACGGCACAGAACAATGGCTTCCGCACATGCACGAAGGTGGGCTTTTCACACTGTGTCCATGGGTCAGTCTTCGTCTGGGTCGTGGGGGCCCAGGTACTCGCAGACAGCATCATAGTGCAGCTCCACCAGCCGATTCTCACTTCGTAGGTGAACCACAGCCTGGCTCCGCTCTCCGTCCCCGCCCAGCCAACAGCCCACGCTTCCAGCCTGTGGCCCCAGCACCACCATCACGCGGCTGCCCTGGACCTTGGGGACGAGTGTCTCCAGCATGTCTTCCCTGACACCTTCCAGGACCTGGCCATCGTCTGTCCGACATACACAAGTATCTGGACTGAGGACGTCTTCAATGGTCATCTTGGTGTTGTAATACTGGCCACCCCTGTGCAGTCTGTCCACGAACCGCACACGCAGGTCCCTGTGCAGCCAGTGCTGACTCCTGGAGGCTGCTCTCTCACTCTGGGACGCAGGCTCGCCTTGACGGTCTGGAGGGTATTTCCTCTTCCTCTCTCCCACTCCCTGCCGGGTGGGGAGGTCCTGATCCTGGAAGGCTTTCCTTGATGAAACTGTTCTGTTCCGTTGCCCAGGAGAAGTTTTGCTCACGTGGCCAAGATCCAAGGAGTTTTTGTTAAATTCCTGCTCGGAGACAGGCCGTAGGCTGTACTCACTAACAGTCACCAAGCGGCTCCCCGAGGCCAAACGAACCATGGCCCGAACATTGTCAGGATCGAGACCTTCCACCTTCCCATAGAGGCCTCGGTGAGGGCCAGAAAGAACCACCACAGCCCCTCCAGGTACCAGTCCTTGAGGCTGGTCTTCCTTATCCTCCTCTTGCTCCTCACCTGGCCCCAGCAGGCGGCAGGGGCCGGCAGGGGCCAGGGTCTGGATCTCAGTCAGACTGGCACCCAGCCCTAACCCTCTAGGCTTCAGTGAGTCAATGTGGGGTTTCACCACTTGACTGAAGGTGCGGCCGATGCCCTGGCCGGGTTTCCAGCCCATGCCCCGCAACATGGCCAGCCCGTAGGCCTCCACTGGGACTGCCTCGTAATCAGCCTCCTTGGGTGCTGTCTCAGCCCGGGGTTCGATGTCTGCCCCTTCCTCACTGGGGGTGCATCTCTTCTGGATCATGGGGATAGCAAGCATGGGGTTGACACCTGCATTCTCTATCTCCTCCAAAGACTTCTTGGATTCTTCAGTGACCTTCTCCACAGCCTGGGACAGCAGCCCACTCGCCGCAGCCTCGGTAGCTGCGGATGGGCCAGGGGCCTGGGCTGGCGGCTGCCTTTGGGGGCCACTCTGGATCAAAGGGATGATGAGATCCTTGGGGGCTTCCGAGGGACTAACACTCTGCAACTTCCTCCCTTCCGCGGCCTTTAAGAAATCCTTCTCTTCCGGAGCTGCACCCAGGCTGTCTCCCCGGTCTACCAGCTGTCTTTGGGCAGCTGTGCGAATAAAACCAAACGAAACAGGGGAAGTGGAGGGTCCCACCAGCTGCAAAACACCCTCTTTGGTGTCCGCCATCTTGCCCTTCTTCAAACTTTATTTCTAATCTGATGGGACATAAAGTAATCTAATTATGAGTCTAATTTGCATTTCCTGGGTTACAAGAGTCTCACATGTTTAATCATTCTGATTTCAACACTTTTGATACACGTGACCATTTCCCTACCATAAACTGAGATTCAATTACGAGCTACAAACCAACTTCTGCTGTTAAAAAAAGAAATGCTGGGCCTTTCCTCAATAGTCAAGGGCTCAAAAATTGAAGGGACAGAGTTCTCTTCAATATATTTTCATTGAACAGGACTGGGTATGGTGTGTTCCACCTTCGCGCCAGTTCACGATTCCTCCTCTCCTGTCCCTTCCCACTGCAACTCTCTTAAAACCCTTAGCAATTCTCCTGGGAATCAGTGCCCATGAGCTCCCTAGTGCGGCAGCTCCCTGCCCAATACTGCTCTACACTACAGAGCATCTAAGATACACAGTTACTGAATTCAGCTTTCGGGACAAAGTCCAAATCTCTTCCTGCAGCCCCAGAGGCCCTACAAGATGTACCTCTCTATTCTCATGGCTCATGAAATTCACCGCCCACATGAAATCCCTTGCTCAGGCCCCAAGACTCCACCTCCCAAACTGACGCTCTTTCCATGCCTTCGCCGTGCTGTCTTCCAGGTGAAGCATTCTCCTCCTCCATCTCACTAGCTCCTGCCCATCCCTCAAACTCCATTCAAGCATCCCCTTCTCAGCGAAGTTCTATGGCTTCCCGTAGGGTTAATGCTGCCCCTGTAACCCTGGGCTGGTTCACTGTAGACTGCCTCTGCCCTTTGCAAGATAATCCCAGCTCCAGATGGTTACTACGGCTCAGTAAATGTTTGCTAAAGGTTGGCCTACTCCACTCACTGCATAACATAAGGCCAGTCTCAAACCCTGGGCCTCTATTTTCATCTCTAAAACGAAACACCCGACACAAACTTTGTTCTCCCAGCCCCAAGATTCTACAATTCTTGCCATGGAATAACCCATGTAGGTATAACCTCAACTCTGACAGTTAGGGGCAGGGGACCAAACCCAATTAACTTTCACTTCTGTGGTTGATGGGTAGCACCTTGTAATTCCCACCAGCTCAGACCTCAGAGAACTAGGGCTTCCCTGACTTCTCAGAAGGAGTGTTTCTATAAAGCTTTGGGCATTTTTGGTGTTTTCTTTAACAGCCCTTGCCCTTAGGCTCCTACGGGGAACTGGCTAGAAAAGGGTGCGATCCTCCGCGCTGAAAGTGTCAACAGCGCTAACTGTTCCTAGTTTGTAAAGGTCGAAACCAAGCCCCAGACCCTGCCGGGCCTTCCCGGGCTGTGGGACCTTAGCAAATGCCCCCTCCCCTCGCGCCGGTCCCTCCCTGCTGTCGGAGATGGAGCCTAGGCCTCCAGCCAGAGCGAGTGCAACCGAGAGCCCACCACCACGCCCACCGGATGGCGGGCTAAGGAGGTCACGGGTTTTCCCTAGGGAATTCGTCGTTTCCCTAAATTCTCTTTCGCAAGGTGAGAAACGATTACTCAGAAAGGGCCAGTGGAACTGAAAATTTCGATTGTGAGGCCAAGAGCCTCCGCAGCAGACGCGCGGCCTTGGCCTGGACGTTACCTGCGGCGGGTGACCACGGTGACAGCGGCGACAGCGGTGGCAAGACCGTGGGAACCGCTCGCGACGCGCAGCCTCCGACGCACCACCTCCAGGCGTCAGCCCTGCAGAGATTGCGGTGTGGGCCCCTACGTCTCCCTTTTGAGAGTCGACTGCGCCGCGCCGATTGGTGAAGCTTTGGGGCGGGGCGTCTGCGAAAACCAATGGGCGGTGGGGAGGAGGCCGGTGAGCTAACATGACTACCAGTCCCAGCGTGCAACCGCCGAGACTTTAAGTGTCCCGCGACCCGGGAAGCTTAGGGGACGAGGGTGCCCTATGAACTTTGGTGAGAGGTCCAGGGGCTTGGGGG
>PVKM010049199.1:0-11010 GCA_004027735.1 Carollia perspicillata
TTGGAGTCGGTCCTTTAATTTACTCCACTGATTCCTCTTAGGGAAGAACAAAGATGGTGAGGGCATGTGTTGGAATTTTATCTCCGAGAGATGACTACAAAATATTAAATTGGCTCCAGCAATTTGAGCCAACTGGAAAACTCCCAGTCTCTTAGGACAAAAAGAAGTATATATAATCCTATTTGGAAATTCCTGGTGCGATCACAGGTTTGGGTTGGGTCTTTTTCACGAAGCTTATTAAAGAAACAGTATGTAATCCAAAGCCAATTAAGCAGTATGCTATTTTAACAGATTCTTATTTCATTAATTTTTCAAAGCCTGAATAATAACTACACTCTCAACACCAAAAAAAAATCACATTTTCCACTGGTGGCTGAGACAGTGGAAATGATTGCAGGTCGGGTAGCGGCTCGCTGTGGGCCGACCTGCCCCTGAGATGATTTATCGATGCCAGGAGACATTTCCCTTGCGGGGTTAGTCATTAGGTTAGGCTTGATGACAAACAGATACAAATAGGGTTGGGAATTCAGATACGTATTACATTTCTCCTTGCAATCAAAAATCAACTTACTGTAGGCTTTTTGATTTGTTTTGTCTTCCTTAGGCTCATGCCAAAATCTGGCACCTCTACAACACCTCCTTCCGTCCAACTCAGGGGGGCCAGGTGTCCATCGCCCTCAGTTCCCACTGGATCAGCCCCCGGAGAAGGACGGACCACAGCATCCAAGAATGCCAGAAATCTCTCGACTTCGTTCTCGGCTGGTTCGCCAAGCCCATCTTCGTCGACGGCGATTACCCAGACAGCCTGAAGAGCAACCTCTCATCCCTGCTGCCGGCCTTCACTGACCCTGAGAGAAAGCTCATCAAAGGGACAGCCGACTTTTTTGCCCTTTCCTTTGGACCGACCTTGAGCTTTCAACTCTTGGACCCCGCCATGAAGTTCGGCCAAGTAGAATCTCCCAGCCTGAGGCAGCTGCTCTCCTGGGTCGACCTCGAATACAACCACCCCCAAATATTTATCGTGGAAAACGGATGGTTTGTCTCAGGGACCACCAAGCAAGATGACGCCAAGTATATGTATTACCTCAAAAAGTTCATAATGGAAACTTTAAAAGGTAGGGTTGGGGATGAAATTCTAACGTCCTGCCCAAACCCACTGCTAAAACAATCTCTAAGATGATCTGTAATAAACGATGTGAATTTATAGTTTTTAATCATAATGGAGAAATTGATTTTGGCCATAAGAGGAATGAATCCTTGTCACACCTTTCTCATTTGGGGACTTGAGGAACTTAAATGAATTTTTAAACTCATTTTGTAAATGAGAAGCTAGATTATAATCTGTGAAATTACTTGGCTTTCAGAGTGACTACTCTAGATTTTAAGATCACATTAAGGATTAGGGGAAATCCCAGGGTATCTAGCTTTCCTTACGTGTTTTGGGTTCTTATGGTTTGTACCGAATGAGGCACGTTAAAAAAAAAAAAAAAAGGAATATTAACATCTGGAGAAAACGGTCAGTACTTCGTGCTTTCAAGGACTTTCTTCATTTATTACATCAGACACAATGTTAGGTTTGGAGCTAGAAAGGGGAACACCGGGCCAGGCCCAGAGGGCAGCCCCTGGGAAGAAGGGGAATCCGAATAGAAACGTGCTGGACACAGTGTGTTTGTGAGGAGCTCGTTTGCAGGGTTTTGCGGGTTGGAGTGGAGCCTTTCGTAGGCCATCGGTTTACCAAACAATAAGCGCCCCTCGGAATTTACTCCCTTACGTGGGCAAACCCCCAGTGCTCTGCCCTCGTGGGCGAGCGTCCGGCGAAAGGTCACTTGCCCCTGTCCTCTCTTCCCTCTGCAGCCATCAGGCTGGATGGGGTGGACGTCATTGGGTACACGGCGTGGTCCCTCCTGGATGGCTTCGAGTGGCACCGAGGCTACAGCATCCGGCGTGGGCTCTTCCACGTGGACTTTCTGAGCCCGGATAAGAAGCTGGTGCCGAAGTCTTCCGCCTCGTTCTACCAACGGCTGATAGAGAAAAACGGCTTCCCTCCCTCGCCTGAAAATCAGCCCCTCGAAGGGACCTTCCCCTGTGACTTTGCTTGGGGAATCGCTGACAACTACATTCAAGTAAGTCGGCTGACAAACCGATGGGCGGCGTCACCACGCCCTCCCGCTAGTAAGTAGAGCTTCCTTCTCAGGTGGTCTAGGCTCCGTGGGCGTCCCCCTCCGAGCGCACGCGGTCCCTGAAGGGCGTCCTTTGGAACGCAGCATCCTTCTCTCCAAAACTCTTCCTAGCTTCCCCCCCCGCCGCACTTCAGATCGGCCCCCAGAGGGGAACAAAGCATATATTAATATTCAAGATCGGATAAGATACACTCTTTTCTCAACACGGTGGTTTTCAAAACGTTCACAGTGGTTGAGTTGTCCCACTAACACGACGTGACACGGAGCTCCACGGCGTCTGAGGTCGTGGAGCGGCTGGGCCAGGGGCGGGCACCGTGGGCAGAGCCTCCTCCTCCCGAGATGTCACTAAGGGTCCCCAATCTCGCTGAAGGACGTAGAGGAGGAAAGCCCTTGCTGGAACTCATCTCGAGCACCTGTCACTGAGGCGGGGGAGGGGAAGTGCTTCAAGCATGTCAGCCAGTGTATTTACTGAGCACTGTCTCTGTAGTTCATTCTCAGGGTTACTTTAATTTACTGATTTAACTTAGAAAAATTCAAACCTTAATTTTCTTTAATTAAAAAAATTGTTTTCTAGAATTTGATCAAAGAATAAGTATTTGCTGGACAGTGAGCATGTACCCTGCCCCGTGCTGGTGGCTGGGGGTGCCCCGTTGAGGAGGGTGTGCTAGGAGGTGAGTGAGCCCAACCCCTGCCCTGCAAGGAGTCTGGAGAGAAAACGAGGGCTACGCAGACCAGACAGCACGGTGAACCGAGCACGTGGTCAGTGAGCAGGGCGGTGGCGGTGCTGATGCCGCGCAGGGCGTGGAAACAGGCCACATTCACCATCAGCGCACAAGCGGCGGGGGGGGGGGTTGGCACGTCATGGCGGGTGCTTCTCGCCAACCCACTGGGTCCGTAGGGCAGGAAGAGAACGTCCCCTTCACCCTTCTGAGTTCTTAGCTGAGACCCCCTGTGACGCAAGACAGGTTAACGAGAGAAAAACACACCGAAGTTTATTAACAGGCGTACCTCTGATGTACAGGGTGGGTAGAGAGACATGAGCAACCGCTCAGGAGGCTAAGGATGCAGGCTTAACCACCATGTTAAGAGGGAAGGAGGAGAGGGGTACGGGTCACATAAGGGAGAGCAAATGACCCTCAGGGAACCCAGGTGGGCCCTTGTAGGAGCGGGGGGAGCCAGGGCAGTTCGGGGCCAAGTCCACCTGGGTGTGGGGTTGACCCCTCGTCTCCTCTTCTGCGACAAGGGCCGGTCTTCCCTGGCCGCTGAAACTCGGGAGGGGGTGCATGTTCAGGCAGCTAAGGGGCGTGCAGGGAAAGCCTCTCCCCCGGCCTCCGAATCCACTGAGAGCGCCTGCAGCCCAGCGCACCGACACCCCGGAGGCGCGCCTGTTCTGGCTGGCTCCCCCGTAACCCTTCAGCTGGGACGTATTTGGGAGAATGTTTGGATCTGAGGCACGGCCTTCTAGTGGAAACGGGTTGTTCTTTTCTTGTAAATATCAAATTGCCATCTTCTAGTTAAAGGGCAGTATATCAACACCACGCTTACTGTGTGTTTTCTGCGTCTGTATCACTCTTGTGTCTCTTTCAGACCCCCAGTTAGCTTTAGGGGCGGTCTCAGAAGTGAAGCCCTTCCTTGCAGGGGAGCAAGGACTGGAGGCAGCCCCCAGTCCTGGCAGCTCTGCCCTCTCGGTGGGGGTTTCCAGCCCCCTCCCCCGCCCCTCCCTCAGCCCACCGCTCTCCGCAGCCTCCCTATCCAAGCTGCTGTCCTGAGAGGGGGATACTCAGGGGGGCTCTAGTGCCCCCCTTGTCTGCAAGGGCGAGGCACCTCCCCGATCTCTGACTCCGATCTTCAATCTGCGATGGTAGCCTGAGCCCGGGCAGGTAATCCCCATTCGGTGCCTCGGGAAGAGCCGTCCCCGCCAGCATCTCTGTGCAGATGGTGGGCGCTCAGAGAGTTTGGAGGGAGCCCCTTCTCTCTCTGCTCATTCCCCACCCAAGGGCAGAGAGGTTTCCTTGGAGACAGGTGATGAGTGAGAAAGTCTTAAGAATGTATCCTATTTCCTCAAAAGAGGAGAGAGAGACACTGTGTTCAGGTGCAGCGAGTATGGCAGTGAGGCAGGCGGGGGCGGGGGGGTGGATGGAGGCGAGAACTCCTTTTCCGACCCCTTAGAAGCACTGGTTCTCCAATTCGATCCAAAGTCAGGCTGCACCCCTATTTACGTCATCAGCTTGGGGGTGCTGCTCCTCCACCCAGTGGAGCCCCAGGGTCCTCCTGTGCAGAACCAGCTAAAGCCAGGGATGGGCAGGTCTCTCTCCGCCTTGCGGCGGACTTGAACTTCTCTGGGAGAGCTTCAGTGGGAGAAGACGGCAACTGCAGTTTTGTGTTTCCTGCTTTTCACTGTCGAGCTCTGTACTCCCCGGCGGCGCCCCTCCCCCGCCAGCTTCCTAGCTGACGACGTGCAAACAAATTTCTTTGGGGGGCACTTTCTAGGAGGGTGGGCGAATGTTTTAATTTACAGACGGCACTCTATACTCCTAAAATATTGCATTAAAGTCCTGAGAAGTGACTTTTAAACCATTGAAATGTCCCTTTTCCCTCCGGCCTAGCATTTAAAAACCCCCATATTGATGAGGCATGCATTTCACTTGAAAAACTGTAAAACTCACACCCCTGAGGCACGCAGCCTGTCTGAAGTCTGACCTCAGGTGTATTCGCATGGATTGTCACTGTGAGGGACCCATTTCCCAGCTCACAGCGTTTGTCCCCAGCTACTAACGCTCATGGTGAACTTGGTACAGAGCCCGCTGCATGCTGGGCCGGGGGCTTCTCCAACACTGGTCATGAGGAGCGAGGCCCTTCCATAAGATGCTAAATACAGGCTTCACGCCCACTCCTCCTGACAGGTTCGGCTTTATTAGCTCACTTTTCTTTATTAAGAAATACGCCAACCAACCGATGGAGTTTAGATAGAATTTTGCCTAAAGTCTATCATTTCTAAATGTGATATATTTTTAAGAAATAGATTCCCCCCAAAACTTATACTTTAGTCTCTCATGTATGTTTTCAAGGGGACTGAATAAAAGCTGGTGTTTTGGGGACAGTTATGGTAGAAAAGGTATGAATTTAGTCAATTCAGAGTTCTGCAAAAATAATCCAAAAATGTCTTCAAGCCATGGACACTTTCCCTTCAAAAGAGCACACAAGTCTTTTCTCCTGCAGGGCAGAGGCGGCGTGGTTTGCGGGTGCGTCGTGGTGAGAAAATAGCCTCTGACAGCGTCCCTATAACACTGGGAGACGCTCTCCTGGGCGAGCTGCAAGGGGCCCTCCTCCAGAGAAAGCAGTTCCCCGCCGACATGCTGATTTTTATAAAGACTTTCCTTCATGCACACAGCACCAACTCCTTCAGAGAGGCACGCAACGGCTCCTTTGCAGCAGGCCCCAGATAACCACGAGGAAACCCGTCCTAGAGATTCCAAACTGGGGTTCGTCTGACCCGGCTTTTATACAGAGGGTCATGCCAAGTAACCCTCTCTAAGGAGACCCCCGGCATGGGCAGCAGCTAGGGGGCACTTTCTGTGTGGGCATGTGGAGAGAGCATTTTGTCATTTGGAGTTTACAATTTGTCCACTTTCCTGAATGCCTAGTTTCATCCTGGAGGCTTCAGTGTCAGATGTTGATGGTCACAGAAAAACAAGTAGGAAAAAAGATTTAGCCCTGGCTGGTATGTGGCTCAGTGGATTGAGCACCAGCCTGCAAACTGAAGGGTCCCCTGTTCGATTCCCAGTCAGGGCACGTGCCTGGGTTGTGGGCTGCATCCCCAGTAGGGGGCGTGCAAGAGGCAACCACGCATTGATATTTCTCCCCCTCTCTTTCTCCTTCCTTTCCCTTCTCTGTAAAAATAAATACATAAAACCTTAAAAAAAATTTTTAGCCATGTTAAAAAATCCCGTTATGGGTGGGTGACAATTTCATTTCCTGTGTCCGCATCCTTCTCCGCTTCCTACTGTCAGACTGAATGTGTTCAATTCTGTCATTGGCTGCAGAGCTGGCAGAAGGCTCCGGGCCTGCTTACTTAGTGTCGTCCTTTCTGAGAGCGGCGCTCAGTGCAGAGTGTGATTTCTGAGAAGTGCAATTTAATTTCAAATGCCGTGTCATTTTCGGACTCTCCCTCACTCAGGTGTTAACCTTTATCTTTGCCATTTAAAAGAGAATTTCGAAGTCTCATCTCATCAGTCATTTCTTGTATCCAAAGAAAAACGCCCCCAAATCCTCTGCTGCTGAACACGGACTGGAGACGTGTGAGAACCGTGGCTAATGTTTGTCCTCTGCAGTGCGGGGGGAATTCGGGTTTTTAAAGCAGTGTTAAAATCACAAGGAGAACTAGGGTGAGACAAAGCTGCATGAACACAATGGGCTGCTTTCTTGTTCAGGAGTTCGTTACTAATCAAAAATCGTTTCCGCGTCCGGCCGGAAAGGGTCCTGCGTTCGCTCACGCTGCTGGCTAGTTCCGCTGAAAGAATCGCACGGAGCGCCTCTTCCCGGCCATCCAGGTGAGCCACATGTACGCTCCTCTGTCCCCCTAGGTGGACACCGCTCTGTCCCAGTTCACCGACACGCACGTCTACCTGTGGGACGTGCACCGCAGCAAGGGGCTCCTGAAGGTGGACGGCCTCGTGGCCAGGAGGAGGCCGCCCTCCTGCGCGGACTTCGCGGCCATCCACGCCCAGGTGGCCCTCCTGCAGGAAACACACGCCACGCACTTCCACTTCTCGCTGGACTGGGCCCTGGTCCTGCCGCGGGGCGACCGGTCCCAGGTGAACCTCACGGCCCTGCACTTCTACCGCTGCATGGCCAGCGAGCTCGTGCGCGCCAACATCACGCCCTCGGTGGCCCTGTGGCGCCCGGGCACCCCGCACCAAGGCCTGCCTGAGCCGCTGGCCCGGCAGGGCGCCTGGGAGAACCCCCGCACCGCCCTGGCCTTCGCCGAGTACGCCCGTCTGTGCTTCCAGGAGCTGGGCCCGCACGTCAAGTTCTGGATCACGGTGCAGGAGCCGCACACGCGGAACATGACCTACAGCGCCGGGCACAACCTGCTGAAGGCCCACGCACTGGCGTGGCGCGCCTACGACGGGCAGTTCAGGCGCTCCCAGAAAGGGAGAATCTCCCTGGCCCTGCAGGCCGACTGGGTCGAGCCGGCCTGCCCTTCCTCCGAGAAGGACCGAGAAGGGGCGGAGAGGGTGCTGGAGTTCGACGTCGGCTGGCTGGCCGAGCCCGTGTTCGGCTCTGGGGACTACCCGCGGGCAATGCGGGACTGGCTGAACCAGAGGAACAACTTCCTCCTGCCCTACTTCACCGAGGAGGAAAAGAGGCTCATCCGGGGCTCCTTCGACTTTCTGGCGCTAAGCCACTACACCACGATCCTCGTGGACTGGGAAAAGGAAGATCCGAGCAAGTACAACGACTACCTGGAGGTGCAAGAGATGACGGACATCACCTGGCTCAACTCGCCCAGCCAGGTGGCCGTGGTGCCCTGGGGCTTGCGCAAGGTCCTGGGCTGGCTGAAGTCCAAGTACGGAGACCCGCCCACCTACGTCATCGCCAACGGCATCGACGACGACCCGCAAGCAGGCCAGGACGGGCTGAGGGTGCACTACATGCAGAGTTACCTGAACGAGGCTCTGAAAGGTAAGGCCCCTGACAACCGTCTCTTGAAGGTGATGTTACCCAGCGCACGACACCTGTTAGAAACAGTCAAACACATACACACGGCCGCCTACAGAGCCAAGCGCTGTCCGTGTTCGCCACGGACATTGAAAAAGCCCTGCGGGGAATTGGGATTTTCCCCAGAGATGCAGGGCTGCAGCCACAAGGCACGGACTGAAAATCCCCGCCACCTGCTCTGGGCGTCGGAGGCCAGGACCGCCCTGCCCGTCCCCTTCCCCCGGCCCACCGCAGTCCCGCCTGCTTCTTGGGCACGAAGATTAACCCAGGCACCTCCTGGTGGGTTGCATTATGTAAAACCTACCGTGTTCCATGTAGCTCCCTATTTGTGTTCCCAGACAAGCAGCCTTTTCTGATGAAGTCCGATTTGACTGAAGGTCTGTTAAAGGTCATTGATTGACACTTGCCCAGACGTACCAAGGCCCTGGGTGCCTCCTGTGCTGTGTGCCGCGTGTTCCACTAACGCGTCCCCTGTCCTTCTGTCCCCGCAGCCTACGTGTTGGACGGGGTCAACCTCTGCGGCTACTTCGCCTACTCGTTCAGCGACCGCACGGCGCCCAGGTTTGGCCTCTACCGTTACGCTGCCAGTCAGTTTGAGCCCAAACCGTCCGTGCAGCATTACAGGAAAATCATCGACGGCAACGGCTTCCCGGGCCCGGACGCGCTGGGCCGGCTCTGTCCGGAGGAACTGGCACTGTGCCCCGAGTGCGGCTTCCTCCGCGCCCGCAGGAGTGTGCTGGCCTTCCTGGCTTTCCTGCTCCTCGCCTTCATCGCGTCGCTGTCCCTCGTTTTCTACTACTCCAGGAAAGGCAGGAGAAGTTGCAAATAGTCCCGAGCGTTGTCCTAGTTACTTATTTCGAAGTAATTATGCCTACGCATTAGCTGTTCCCCATTTGCACTTGTCGGCCTCGCGACACTGTAGATTTCGTACGTCCGATTTCTGCAAAACCTTTCTGGGACGTATGACAGAGGCTTTGAAGCAAGCATAGGTGATTGTAAAATCTTGAATAATGTGACTAGTGCCTGGGGGTTTTGCGGGGGGAGCGGGGGAGTGGTCAAAAACCATCATTTCTGCAAGGCCTTCTGTGACAGAAGCCTAAGAAACAGGAGCCATTCTGTAACATTTTTACAGAAATGTAAGGACAAGGTTAGGATACTTTTATCTGTGCCCAGTCCTAAATAATATATTTTACTTAAAGGAATAATGGCAAGGGTTGGAAATCAGAGTGAAGTCCCAAGCAACCATCTCCCAGCCTCCATGAGAGGCCCGATGGTCTCGGTCCAACCGACTGTCCCTTGAAAAGGAAGGTGACAGAATACAGGAGAGACGACAGGGGGCCCTAGGCGGGAGCAGTCCTTTCAAATGTGGCGTTTCTGCCCAAGGCTGCCAACGTTAATCTGTATCTGGGTCATGACATGCCTGGCGGAGAGAACTGTGGAACTTGATATTTTTAGGTGACTTTCAAGGCCCCCTCAGAACCCCTGAGTCCTTGAAAGCTTTGTGTCTTGGGGCCTTGTGGAGGGCCAGCCTGCTCACGGGGGACTTTCCATGACTTTGCACAAAATAAACATGACTCAGGAGTTGCTGGGCACTTCAGGAGGCATACACGGATGCCGGATGCGCCAGACTGCCAGGCTCCGGGAGGAGGGAAGGTGTGAAAAGTACGTGTTCTGAGCAACAGGGTGACTAATTTGACTCTAAACCCTTGCCTTGTCGAAAAGGCCTTGGAATGAATGAGGTGCCCTTTTGGAGAGAGTCAGAACACAAAGTCATAACCCATCCTGTGAATAATGACTTCACTCTCTGCTCTCTAGAAGGCACCATCATTTCTGTGAGTTGCGTTTTAGAAATGCCTCCCAGGTTCCAAGGCACTCGGTCTGCTCGCACGGGAAGGTCTGTGTTCGTGCATGCTGAGGCCCAGCTCCCATTTTTGCTGCTGCTACCATGGTGGAACTAGCTTGGAACTCGTTTTGCTTTGAATTTTTACACTGAAACCGGCTGCTGATGTCCTGATAGCTTCCAATGCCCCTGACTTCAGTCTTGCTGATATTCCAGCAGGGGACTCTGTGACGCTGGAGGTGATCTCAGCATTTGTCCTTTAGATTAAACCAGAGTTGCGTCAAGTCCGAGAAACCGACCCTGTGCCAGGTGTAACTAATCGTGCTGACAGCGTTACAATGGTTAAGAAATTCCGTACTGTATTACGCACCATCTTTAGAGGCGGGATGATTTTTTTCCATGAAGGGTAAGCTTTCGGTGGTACTCTTTTAAAAACTGAACTTATTAAAATCGGAAACTAGAGAATCATAGTTTATTTTATGTGTATATTTTTCTGATTGTAAGAGTAATATATATTCACTGTAAAAAAGATTTAAGACACAGAAACTGTATGTAAAAAAATTAACCTGTGATTTCACCACCTTGAAGTAGCTAATATTACCGTAGGCTATGTATTTTATTTTACATAATTGGAGTCGGATCATATTGTAAATTGTGATGCATCTGTGTTAACTTTTATTGTGTGCATTTCCTTTGTCATTTATTTTAAAAGTGTACTATTTTTAATAGCCATACAGTAGTTCCACTATATGAATTTATCAACTTATTTAACCTCAACCATTCCTATTTGTTGGACTAGATTCTTATTGTTAATTACTGTTAAAATGAATGTTACTTTAAAATGATTTTCTCGCTATGATAATTTCTTTGAGTGTATAGAGAAGCAATTATTCTGTTCCTTGATAAAGAATTACAATGAATCTGCCTACGACTTTGCCTTTTTTTGTGATTATGCGGCTTGTTGCTGGATGAACGTATTGAGACAGTTTTCTGAGTTGTCTAAACCACGTGGATCAGAGCGGTGGAGAAGCAGGCCTGACGACAAGAGGGGGCAACCTGCCAGGCCGTGGGGTCGGGGAGGGCGCCCCAGGCTGGTCTGAGCGGTGTTGCTGAGGGGTCAGCTGAGAGGTCATTTCAGGCCCTGGGAGAGCAAACTAGGGGAAGGGCCGGGAGGGACAAAGCAGACGCCATAGTACGGAGGAGAAATGGCACTTCGAAGTCCTGTTACCGAGTTACGGGAGGAGCAGCGCGCTTACTCTGAGTCCCCAG
>PVKM010049200.1:0-10994 GCA_004027735.1 Carollia perspicillata
TTTTTTTTTTTCTTTTTGATGTGACTCCAGATTACGCTGGTTTTCTCTATTTCGGCGCCTTTTTCCCTGCAAGTGCAGTCTGAGGCTCCATCACAGTGTCACTAACGCAGATGAGGCCACCCAAACTCAGCTCACAGGGAGCGTGGAGAAGCTATGACGTTTGAGGCTGTTTCACTTTGTTTTCCTAACTTAAATGCTGACACTCTTGTTACTGATGTTGTTTCTTATTCTATCAATAATAATCTGTTCACATTGCAGACCAACATAACTTTTGTTGTAGTTTGTTTTACATATTTAACATTTTGCTTTTGCTTTGTTGGGCCAAGCTTTTGACATTTGAAAAAAGTTTTGTGTATCCTCCTTAAGCCCCAGAACCCCGTTCTAATTATGAGAAAAACATGGGGCCTTCCAGCCAAGGGGGCGTCCTCTGAGGCACCTGCCCGGCCCTCCTCTAAAACAAGGAAGGTCTGGGTCTCTGTTAATAATTCGTCCGTGATCATTTTATCGGTTCACTAGTCGCAACCAATGTACCCTACCGTGTGAGACGTCAGTGATGGCAGAACCCTGGCTGTCACGGTCGGGGTGCTCAGGAAGGAGCCCGGGGAGCCCCACCCCCACATGCCCTCACTGCCTGAGGACCCCAGGGTCCCAGCTCCCCAGCAGTCCCACTGGTGGGAGGCCACAGGTGTGAGCAGGCAAGTCCCGGGAGGGTGGGGCAGAAAGGGGGCAAAATTCCAAGCCAGGGCCTACTAGAAGGACCTTGGAAAGAGCTCCACACCTCCCCCTAGACCCAGCAGCAGAGCACAACGCCTGCCCAATCCTAACACCGCAGCGGGTGGCAACTCAGAGTGTAAAATAGTGTCGTGAGTCCCCACTGAGACAGACAGAGGGACAGAAGGATTCCCGGTACGTAGCTGCCCCGCCCTCAAGGAGGTGGAGCCTAACCCCCCACCCTGTTAGTGCCCAGTCTGCAGTGTGGAAGGAAGGGATGGAGTACAGCGCGGAGGCCTGGCAGCTTCTTACCTGAGCCAGGTGATCCCGGGATGGGCCACGTGCACAGCAGGCACCCTTGATGTGGCAAGTGAGGTGACCTTGTAGCTCAGGGTCTTCCTCCCAGAGCACAGCCCCAAGACCGAGGTGATGAGAAAACCATCACACAAATCCGAATAGAGAGCCATTCCCCGGAATAGCTGCCCCGTACCTCTGAACGGTCAAGGTCACCGAACGCAGGGTCTGACAAACTCGACAGTCTGGGGGAGCCTAAGGAGCCTGACGACTAAGGTGCCCTTCCTGTGTGAGGTCCCGGGTCAGGAAGAGGACGCCAGGGAAGCGAAGGGGATCCAGTCGAGCGTGAGCTGCAACAGTGAGGCGTCGGGGTTGGCCCGTCAGCTGCGGCAGCGTGCCCGCGTAACCGACGGCAGAGGTTGACTTGAGGGGAAGCCTGGTACAAGGTGTACCAGGAACTGATTCATCAACCACGGCTTTTCTATAAAGCCGTTTAAAATAAAATGTTTGATTCAGCCCTGACTGGTGTGGCTCAGTGGGTTGAGTGCCAGCCTATGAACCAAAGGGTTACTGGTTCAGTTCCCAGTCAGGGCACATGCCTGGGTTGCAGGCCAGGTCCCCAGTAGGGGGCGTGAGAGAGGCAGCCACACACAGATGTTTCTCTTCCTCTTTTTCTTTCTCCCTCCCCCTCTGTCTAAAAATAAAAAATAGAATCTTTCTTTCAAAGTGCCTACAAAAACAAAATGTTTATTTAAATATTTTTTAAAAGTCAACAGAGAAATTAAGATGACACGAAGGATTTAAAAAATTAGAAGTTGGATCCCTGGCTGGTGTAGCTCAGTGGATTGAGCATGGGCCTGTGAACCAAAGGATCGCGGTTCGATTCCCAGTCAGGGCACATGCCTGGGTTGCTGGCCAGTTCCCAGCAGGGGATGCACGAGAGGCAACCATACATTGGTATTTCTCTCCCTCTCTCCTTCCCTTCCCCTCTAAAGATAAATAAATATTTTTAAAAATAAAAAATTAGAAGTTCAGGTGTTTCTTTTCATGGTAAAATTTTAAGATTTCACTTCAGATATCTATATCATGATATTATCATCTATAATATGTGTGCTCCTTTTATGAAAAGGTTTGATTTAATCAATAAACAAAATCTCTTGTAAGGGTTCCTTCCTGGGAGATGGATTATCACGTTTTATTATCGTCTCCCTCTTGATTTCATCCATTTGAACTTCAGGATTTGGCTGGTGGTGTGTCACTTACGTGTTAGTTCAGAGCGTGCTTGACTGCGGTGACCCTTTTGACCTTGTGTCTGCGCACGCCCCCCGGTCAATAGGCTGCGGGGACGCTGCACCATTCGCAGTCTGTCCTCTTGGTGACTTGGGACCAGTGGCGGGCAGAGACAGCACAGGTGGCACGTGCACCCTGGTAGGGGAGCTCTCTGAGTTTCCGTTCTTCCCCCCGCACCTCCTGTGTCCCAGGACATAACTGTTTCAGGGCAGGCGGAAGTACCTGGACGTGAACGTCAGCGTCCCTTCTCTGACTGCCACTGTCATTCACTCCTGAGCACCCACCTGTCCTGGGTCGTGCTCGAGATGGTGTGGTGACAGTTCCCGTCTCTGTTCCGCTGGGGCAGCGGCCGGGCACTCCAGCCTCCAGCACCGCGGAGATACTGGCAGCAGCTGCCGTCGGCGCACTGGCCCTCGTCCGCACTCCGGTCTTGTCGTCGCTGCCCGGGGCATTCCTTGGCAGCAGGCCTTGTGGGCGCAGGGCAGAAATGGCAGAGGTAATGCCCCGGGGTCACCCCTCCTGACCAGAGAAGGCGCAGGGGTCTGGGGAGGGGTTGCAGTGAGACAGTCCGGGGCCTGGGCACATCTCACGGCCTCGACCCTTGAGGCACAGAGCTGTCACCCGCTTGCCGACACGCCCCGTCCTGACTTTTTCCTTCCCTGGCTCACTTCCCTGATCTAGGGCCAGCTGTGGGGTGACCCACACTAGGACCCTGTGCAACACACAGGCACCGACGGGACGAATTAGCACACTGGATGAGTGGGACCCTGGTCATCCAAGGCGTACCCAGGAAAGAAAAGAGTGGGGGTGCTTCCAGGTCACTGCAGACGGGTATAAGGTGACGGCTGAAGGGAGATCCAGAGAGGCTGCCGTACGCACCCAGAGGAGCGGTCCTCGTCCAGCCCCTTCCTCACCCTTCGTAGCTCAGGGGCGGTGGCCGCCTGTGTGAGTGACCCTGTGCGACCCAGCACTGCGGCCCCGTCGCTCACCACCAGGCGCCCTCATTCTCTGCCAGCTTGCGAGCTTGCGGGGCAGGGGCCACGTCTGTTGTGTTGGCCTTCCTTCGCAACACCGGAGACAGTGCCTGGCAGCCAGCAGCACCCCACAAGTGTCCACCGGCCCCTTGGGGTCGTGAGCAGGTGAGGCAGCAGTCTCCGTTGGAGCGCTGAGCCTTGGACACGACAGAACCCTGCAGTTCCCGCTTCCTGCCATCCGAGGTGGGCGGTTACTGAGCTCCCACAGCCTCAGGGGGCTCCCGTGACAGTGAAGAAATCAGGGCGTGCCCCTCACGGTCGTTGGACAGATTAAAGAAGGTGATTTAATGCAGCACCTGGGCTTCCAGTGCGAGGTGCCTGTTCCCCAGGGAGCACGGGACAGCGTGTGAGGCCGGGTCAGAGTTGCCCAGGAAAAGGTGATCAAGGGCGTGTACATTAAAGCCAGATGCACAAATTCGGGGGAGAAGCCAGAGCCCAGCGGCTCGTGAGCCCAGACCAGCACTGCGGACCCGATTCCCGAACAGGAAGGGGGACCCTGGAGGAGGGAATTGTCAGGGGCTGACGGGGAGGGCGGGTCGTGGGTTGTCGGGCCCTGCAGGGAGGTCAGAATTGAAGCCGGTTGGGACAGGGTCACGTGGTTGGTGGCACACACTGCCTGCCGCAGCAGGAGACCTGAGACTCAGGGTCCCCCGGTGGACGGCGTGTTCTTTAACTGGCTCCTCTGCCGAGTGCTGTGGGCAGGCATTTGGCCTCCCAGGTGGCCCATCCCTCACCGTCCGGAGAGGCGTGGGCCCAGAGGCCTTGTCAGAGTCTCTCGGAGAGAACAGTGTGCCCCGGGCCGTGGACAAAGGTCAGGGGTCAGGTCGCTGCAGGCCGGCAGGAGGGCCGTCGTCCCTGTGAGGAGCACCGTGTTGGAATCAAGGCGTCTGGGTTCCAATCCTGGCTCCACAGTGTCCTAGCCACATCCGGGAGCGGAGGCCTAGAGGCGGAGGGGCTAACTGGGCCAAGGAGAGATGGGCAGAGGGGTGCAGCCAGGCCCCGGGGAGGAGGGGAGCGAGCACTGGGCAGGGACTGAGAGCAGACGGGGCGGCTGGCGGAGCCATTCCGCATTGTTGGCTGCCGGCCTGCAGAAACCCGGTGCCGTGCTCTTTGTCTTTCGTTGACCCTGCCTTCTGGGGCCTTGCTGAACTTTTTTTTTTTAAGGTCTGGAAACTTTTTTTGTAGATTCTTTGGTCTTTTCTAGTTAGAAAACCAGCTAGTCTTCCAAGAAAGACAGTTTTGCTTTTTCCTTCAATGTGTGCACGTTTGTCCCCCGCCTGCTGTCCCAGCGAGGACCTCCAGGGTGGTGCCCCCGTCGGCGAGCGTACTCGTCCCCATCACCTTCTCACTGTCACGGGGAGAACGGGTCCCGTTTCCCGTGACATCTGCTAGCTGCAGCTTTATCGTGCGTGCGCTTCGTCCAGGGGAGGGTGTCCTTTATTGTCGCTGAGAGTAGCCCTTTTCTCTTTCCTTTTCAGCAGAAGACTCGGAAAGTGGCGTTTACATGCGGTTCATGAGGTCACACAAGTGTTACGACATCGTCCCGACCAGTTCAAAGCTTGTGGTCTTTGACACCACGTTACAGGTGAGTGCGCCCAGTCTCCGAGGGTGGTCGGCACACTGTGGGGGCAGTGGCCCAGCGAGGTCACCGCCTCCCGAAAATCCCAGCAGGCGCTCACTGGGTCCTCACTGCGCATTGGGGCCGTGCCAGGGCTCGCGGTGGCCTTGTGGGCAATGGGCCGTGACTGTCCTCTTGGCACAGATGAGGAACCTCAGGTTCTAGACCAAAAAACCGCCAGTGGCAAAGCCGACACCACAGACTCTAGAACGGCAGGGTGCTTGACCCATGCACCCAGCGCCGGGGCGTCAGCCTCCGAGGCTCCCGTGAAACCGCTGCCCCCTCTGCACGCCCTGAGGGGGGTTTTATGTAGTGGAATAGCTCGTGAATTAATCTGAAATAATACTGGTTAAAAAGGGAAAATCGCTGTGACGGATGATAACCTGCCCCTGTTCGCAGAAGGCGTGCACCTGGCCACGCTGGTACTGAGACTGTGTTCACTGCGGGTAGCTCCTCTCCACAGTGTGGCTCGAAGCCCTAGATGGAAGGTCCTGGGTAATGCATTCGGGGCAAGGCCAGGTGTCACCTGTGCGCACACCTGTGTGTTCAGTGTCGGTGTGACACGTGCACCTTTGCCGAGCAGGACTGCCTGCAGTTGTGTCCCAGGTCGCTCTTCTCTCCCACTTGTGTTTGGTTCGCATACGGAAATACAGCGGATTTTGGCAAATTGACCTTTTTTCACATTTTGCGACTTTGTTAAATTCATTTCGGACCAGGTCTCCCTAAACCCTGAAGATTCTCCAATTTGATGCAAACAGTGAGGAAAGCCTCCAAGTACAATGTTACGGTAGAGGAAGGGACAGACGGTCACGCTCAGATGAGAAGTACAGCCTCCACCACTGTAATGACAGTGACCGGAAACTCTGAGTTCCCACAGACGACTGCTGGGTCAGCCCGTCGCCCGCCGTAGGCCACCCCGCAGAAGGCTCCCTCCCCCAAGAACCAGGTGTCCTGACTGATGGCTGCCCGCTGCCAAGAGAGCGACAGCTGCCCCAGCCTGTCTCTGCCCTCACGCAGCTTCACCCTCGTCAGGAAATTGACTTTCCTCTGAATTCAGAATGTAGCCAAAGTGAGTAATCCGTGAAAAATGCAGGCCCAGCCTGCTGGAGGACCATCTGTAACCTGAGCCTGGCTGTCGCTTGTTCGTCAGCGGTTCACAAGGAGTCCCTCCGACCCTTGCCATGGGTGTGCACAGGGGACAGGAGGGGACACAGCTGGTGCCAGTGGCAGGAGCAGGAGGCATTGCTGGGGCATCGTCCTCACTCTCTGGACCTGGCCAGCTCCGTCCCCTACACCGTGGGCGCCGGACGGTGTCTGGCTGTGGAGCCCAGCGTGTGGCTGGATAGGACAGATGACACCCGTTTACGGGGACACTCGGGCTGCACGGCCATGTGGCTTCTCCTCGTTAGTTTCCCGTCTCTACCAGGGCCCAGTGGAAGCCAGGAACCTGAAGGGGCCTCACTGAGCAGCCCTGGCTCTGGCTCTACTGGTCATGGGCCATGCTGACCAGGGGCCTGCACTTGCTGCCGACAGCTAGCTTGCTCTGGTCCTCTCCGAGGACAGCCTTTCTGGGTCACTCACTAATTGTGTCAAAGTGACTGCTCAGAGCAGAGCATGCTGCTTCCAAGAGAGCGACCAAGTGGTGGGCAGCCGGCAGGGTGTGCATAGCGCAGCCACCGAGACGTCCCTGGGAGGGGCGTCTGACACTCCAGCCAGCGCCCCACTGACCCCAAAGCCTCACCCTCTAGTTGGCAGGTGTCTCTTGAGGCCTCGGAAGTGTTGCTGCTTCCCGACCGCCAGATCCGGTGAGCAGTGTCACCGACAGCGGCCAGCATGGCAGGCGGCATGTCAGGGTGAGCAGCAACGCGCAGACTGGGTTCGTGCAGCGTGTGTGGGGTGCCGGAGCCCGGGGCTCGTTGGTGACCTGAGCCGGTCCACGCACACCGCCCAGGCCATGGACGGACCAAGTGTCTTGGCGATGGCGCTGGTGCCGCCACACCCCATCCGGGTGCCACTGCAGTTAGTCCCCACCGCCACTCGGGAAGACGCGGTCACAGAGCCGTTTAACTGGGGCCAGCGGGGTGGGCATGAGGCTCCCCACCCCTGCAGGGCGGAATGTCTATGTGAGTGAGTTGGAACTTTCCTGCAAGGGACATTATTCTGTCCGCCACCCTCATAAACGTATTCAACCATTAATAGCAGTATAAATTTACAGGGAGAGAGAGAGAGAACGAGCCCATTAGGTTGTAATTTATTGCTACTTTATTTTGTTGCTCAAATTATTCCAATCAACGTGACTGCTAATTATGCCAGGGAAAGAGAGAACAAGCAATTACCCAAATAAGTGGCTGTTCGCCAAGCACACGTTTTCAGAAGAACACATAGGAGAGTAGAACGAAGACCGCAGAGTCAAAAGTGAGCTGAGAGAAGGGATGGCTGGGCGGGGCTTCCCCGGGTGATCTCCACTGGGATTGGAGAAGATCCACTTTGGGGCGGGGCTTGTTTTAAAAGCTGAGAGGATAGACAGAGCGGGGGTCGGGGGCACCTGCTGCTCAAGATTCTAGATGCAGGTGCCAACGAGGAGGAAGTGAAACTCTTCAGCTCCTTGTATAGTTTTTCATTCTCCAGGTAAAGGGTCTCCAGTGTGGGGAAAGGGCAGCCAATGCGATTGGAGGACTTTGAAGCCCAGGGCAGGGGTGGCGATTTTAGGAGGGGGCATTACACCAGGTTCAGATGAGTCATGTCCTAGTACAAGGAGCGGGCACTACTGAGTGCTTGTGACGTCGGGGGATCATGGACGGTGAGAAGGGTCTGGTCCCCAGGCGGCGGGCGGGGGAGGCAGCATCCGTCCCAGCTGAGATGCTCGAATGAATCACTAACAAAAAAATAGAAGAAGTGGTCACCTCTGGGAGCCTATCATGAGTTGACCGAAAATAAAAGTCACAGAGGGTGAACCTTTTATGTCTGGGTTTCAGCGAGACAGTTGACAGAGCCCTGAGTGGTGTCCCCGTGCATGCGAGGCAGAGTTTGGCGGCTCAGTGAGTGAATTGACGGCTCATCTGGACCCGAAGAGAATGTGGATTAAATCTCCGTCAGCCTGGAGTGAGGTTTCTGGTTGTGTCCGATGGCTCTTGTGGGAAATTTCACGTTACCTGTGCCTCCAGCCACCCCCTGCCTCATCCCAGCACGGGGTACCTCCGGCTTCCGTAACCCCAGTGCAGAACCTAAGCCAGTGCATTAACACGCACGCCCTCAGGGAGGGCAGTCCTGAGAAGATCTCAGTGGAATGAGCGTCAGCTGGCCCGCACTCATGGCCGCCCAGTCACCACCCCCTTGCACACACATCCTGGTGTTTCTATCTGCCACCCCTCCCCTGGGCTCCTGCTCCCAGTGAACCGCATGCAGGCCAGGCTCTGCCTCCCAGACCCAAGCTAAGGCGCACGCCGCCCACCACAGGATTCTCTTACGCTAAGGTCATCTAACAACAAATGACTTGAAACCAGGAGCGGTAGCTGATCGTCATCGATATCCAGAAAGATCCCTCCACAAGCTAAATCATTCTTAAGGTCAACTAGTAACTAGACGAAATGATGGCCTGTCGATATTCCAGGAAAGGGTAAATCTGGGGACTGAGCGCCGTGGGGCTGGGGGCTGGACACAGGGCCCTTCCACTCAGTTCGTAGACCACTGTGAGCGTGGAATTCCAGATTCCCTAACAAGGGTCGCTTTTGTGCCAGGGCTGCTGGAGAGAGCTGCCGTGCTGCTTTTTTGGTCTCCGTCTTTTCCATGTGGTTGTTTCCTCCCCTCTGGAGCTTTTGGGGTTCTCTCTTTGTCCCTGGCACTCCCGCGTTGGCCACTCCGTGCCTGGTCACGGTTTCCAGCCCTCACGCCAGGCACACCATGTGTCCTCGCAACCTAACGCACGTGGCTCAGAGCCAACTCCCCGCATCTATGGCTCCTGTCCTTTTACGTCTGCGACTTCAGTGAGCAGCTCTTGGGCCCCCGAGCTGACCCTCGAATGTTCTTATCCTGTCTCTCTGTCTCGTTGACTTATTGTTCTGTTTTTTGGAAGGTTCTTCATTTTCCCGGCCCACCATGTAGGATGCGTGTCAGACTGGAGTCCCTGCAGCCCTGCTGTTCAGGGTGTTTGTCACGGGGCTGTGACAGTTTGAGGGGACGCACTATGTTCGCAGGCAGGCTTCTTGCTTGGTGGGGGGGTGGCATCCCACAAAGAACGGGAGACCGGCCAACTTTTCGTTGGCAGCCCCCAAATGTTTCCTTTTGGGAGCAGTTTCTCCAGAAAAGAACCCTTTTTCGTGGGGGTGCCACGTGGCCATGGTTAGGACCAGAAGTGAAACAGTCTTCCTGTTTGATGTGAGACCTGTCCCCACCCCCTTGGGCGCGTGCAGAGCCTCCGGTCTTGGATCTTCGGTGTCCAGGGAGAGACTGGCCGCTTCCCCTGACCCCGGACTCCCCCGGCACAAGGCTGCCCCTCTCTGTCCTCCTCCGTCCGGCTGCTCCGTGCCCCTGCGGTCTCCTCACTCCTGCTTCTAGTCCGTGCTCCCTGCAGCGCGGGGATAACGCTCCGAGAGGGGACGTCGTCCGAAATGTGTTTGTGCTGGCATTTTTCCCACCGAAGGAGTCCCAAGGGAAGCTCAGTGATGGGAGGAGGATTGAATAGGACCTGTGGGGAGCGACGGGGGCTCAGCTCTGATTGGAGGGATGTGGGCAGGTTTTGTTGGGAAGCCAAAAGTCAACGGTGGGTTGGTTTTCACAGGGAGAGTGGAAGGTTGGTCCCTCTGAACTAGAAGGAACATCGTGACATAGAGGAGGACCCCCCCCAAAAAAATGGAAGTTCAGAGAGGAAGGAGTGGGCTGGAGCTGTAGGATTGGGATGGGGCTGGTTTTGCGGGGCCTCAGATCCCATTCCTGAGAGGCCGGGCCCTGCTTTACCCCGTGGAGAGCCGTGCGGACACGAATCCTCTGGACAAGCTCTGATGTCGACATTTAGTGAGAAGCCAAATTGGACAGCTCGAAAGAGCTTTTAGCCATTCACCAGCATTAACTGCAAACGCCCCGCGATCCACCCTGGCTGGTGCCTGGAGTCCGAGGGGTTGCAGGTTCGATCCCCAGTCAGGGCACAGCTTTGGGTTGCGAGCCAGGTCCCCTGGTGGGGGCGTGCAAGAGGCAAGCAGTCCGTGTTTCTCTCACACATTGATGTTTCTCTCCATCTCTTTCCCCGACTCTAAAAATGAACACACAAAATATTTTTAAAAATAATTTTTCAAAAACCCCACAATCAGTTGAATTACTAAAAAGCAGGATAACACTATGTAAGAAGCATCAGCGGAAGCAGATTCCTGGTTTCCGGGCCACAGTGTGCTGCTGGGCCTTCGGTGGTCAGGAGGCCTCACACAGCACGGGCCCTGCTCACTCTTTTCGTGTTACGGTGGTCCTTTCTATCTGATTATCCCCTTTGGTCGTCTGAAACCCCCATTAAAAAGGAAACTTTAAAGTCGGTAACAGTTTGAGCAAATTGCACATCAGTAGGGAAGAAAAAACTTTTCAGCGGTCCTCGAGATTTTCTTCCTGGTCACAATGAGACTGTCCAGTCCCTTTTCAGTCCTTCTGCCGGTGAACCGGTAACACCCTGTGCCTTCTAAGACTGTGAAGAACTCTGTAACCGTACTGTTAAATGGGCCCTCGAACAACTCCACCCACACGTTCACAAGGCCGAAGGAGGCTTCGTCATGGCAAAGAAGGGCAGTCACGCCACGGAAGCAGCAGGCACCTTACTGAGCCGGGACACTGTGGAACACCTTCGGTGAGGCGCTGCGAGTACATCTTGGCCACCGTAGAATGTTCTGTGAGGTCTTCCGGGGGCGAAATTGAGACTCCTTCCATGATGTGTGGGCATGCACCTCCGCGGTGCGTGGCGGGGAAATTAAAGCCGTCAGTCTTTTCTCTGCCTGCTTCTGGTTGGGTCAGCACAGGGGAAAATTAAAACATTGCTTCTCTTTGGCTGCACTTGTGATACCACGCTGAAC
>PVKM010049201.1:0-11004 GCA_004027735.1 Carollia perspicillata
TGAAGTCTGCATTATTGTACCAGTTGCACAGAGAAGAAATCTGAGGCTCAGAGGGGTTAAATGCCTTGTTCAAATTAATACAGTAAAAAAAGAGGCAGTATACCAGTGTCTTAAACTTTTCCGTGCAAATGAATCTCCTGATATCTTGTTAAAACACAGATTCTGACCCAGCAGGTCCGGGGCCGGGGAAACTGCACTTGTAACAGGCTGTCAGGTTTTTCGGGGGCTGCTGATCTGCTGACCCACTCTGAAGGATGCCCTCATTTTGTAGATTTGTGTTATGGAGCAATCACATTACTTCTTTCATCTGTAAAATGGAGGTGATAAGAGTTAGCTCATAAGGTTGTTGTGCTATGTAAAGTTACAATATTCATGCAGAGTTTTAGCACGGTGCCTGGCACTTAGTAAGCGTTTGGAAATATTAATTATTTTTAGTAAGTAACATAGGGCTGTGTTGCTAATAAGAATTCTACTGTCACTAAGAGGAGCTAATAAATTATACCAGGGAGGCTTCAGCACGAACAGTAGGAAAATTGCCTGGAGAGAATTACAGCAAGGAACTCTGCCATTCGAACTCCTTATATGCTACTTGCATGTCTTGCTAGGTCTTGTCATTTCATGTAACTTTATATAAGAATACTTAACATGCAGAAGACTTACTTTTTCTGGAGAATAATCTCCCTATAATCTCCTACGTGGGAGGAGACAATCTTTTCTGAGAAAACAACTAAGGCTGGGAATCCATCCAATAGTTTAAAACTGCTGATCAAATCCAAATTGACAACTACTTTTTTCTTTTTTTAAAGATTTTAGAGAGAGCAGACAGAAGGAGAGAGGGAGAGAAACATCAATGTGTGGTTGCCTCACACACACCCCACACTGAGGACCTGGCCTGCAACCCAGGCAATGTGCTCTGATTGGGAATTGAACCCGCAACTCTCAGGCCCACACTCAATTCACTGAGCCACATCAGCCAGAGCAACAAATATTTTTTAACATAAACCATTTTGGAGTTAGACGTAACATTAAATAAAATCATCGACTAAAGGTATTTTGGGGAGAAATTCAAATGGAAAGCATTATTCACAACCAGTTTTTCTTTTCCTAACACCCTGTCACAATATTGCTGTCTTCCTCTAACTCTAGAGATGAAAGTTGCAGTGTGGTCTCTGTTCATTCCCTTCTATATCCTCTTCCTTTGTTCACTTAGTCAACTAGAGGACTACACTCGGTAAGTTTAGAAAGGGTCTTACCACTGTCGATAACCCTTGCCTTTGGTCAGAGGAGGAACGGGCTGACTAGCTTCGTTATAAATACACTTTCCAATGAAAATAAATGTTTGCCCTCACTGTTTGTTTAACAAGAATTGGTTTTGCGCCACAAAGCAGGTAACTTTACAACATCCATTTTTTTTTAAATTTCTCTTAATTATTTTTAGAGAAAGAGCAAAGCTCAATAGATCACTAACCCAGAGTGACCTGGGTACCAGGCTACACCAATAGTGAGGCGTCAAACAGACTGTTTACTTATGAGCTATGGCTCATTGCTTACTTCTTCCCTAGCTATCTACCCTACAATAACAAAACACAGGTCAACTGCGGGTGATGCAGATTTAGGCTGTGACTGAGGTGCAATCAACCAAGCTATTCACACACCAGAAGACTTCCTTCAGAAATAAACAAAATCTACAGTTGCTGGATTTTTTTTTTTAATCTTAAAAATGTTAGTGCCTAATAAATAAAGCCTCCTCACAGATTTTCTTAGTGAAATTCACTTTGGAAGATGAAAACATTTTCAAAATGCACTCATCGTATTGCAGGCACTTCCCAGCTCCCCAGTCCTCCGCATCATTTCTTGCTGAGTGATTTTGGTAAGCAAGAGCGACTGATCCCTGTGAAGAAGACTAAAGAAACCTTATAGAAAATATCAGAGTGGGGAAAGGAAATTCAAGAATCCTAGTTGGAATTAATAAATCAGCTTCCAAAACCCAAAAGAAAGGGGACAGCGATCCAATTCAGTCAAGGGACAAGCAAAACAGCTCTGCCAGAGCCTCCAACAAGTACATCCTGTCAGAACAATTAACCTTAGTTCCAATCAGCCATTGCGACCTCCATTAGTTAGATAATGGAGTTGCAAGCAGGCCGGTGCCTTTATTTGCTGGCAAATTGCACAGCCCTGTTTTCCTCCGCGTTCAACAGAAGTGACCTGAAAGCTCCCGAGACACCAGTCAACAAGGTGTCTAGACGTAACTACCCTACACAAATTTCGAAGCTCTCACATTTCTGTGTGGGGAAAACATGCTGCAGCTGAGGATACCATTTTGCGGGTGAGTGGAGACTGTTCAGCTGTCGTCTCGAGTAGAAAGAAAGAGCCGGGCGGGGTTGCTCTGTTGGCTGGAGCCTAGTCCCACACCCCAAAAAGCTTCAGGTTGGTTTCAGCGAGGGACCCTGCCTGTGCTGCTGGTTCTGTTCCCTGTGGGTGCATGTGGGAGACCGTGGACCCGTGCTCCTCTCTCCCTTCCCTTCACCCACCTTCCTCTCTTTCTAAAATCGAGGACAATATACTCTGAAGAGAGTTAAAAAAAGTTTTTAAAATAGAAAGAAAAAGCAAATCTGGCGTTTGAGGTGGGATTTTCCCTTTCAGACAATAACTAATTAAGTTCATTTTCTAAAATTAAGGCTAAAGTCACTGTGGGTGGGACTCTGTCTACAACAGATTTTGTATTTTTGTTTGTGTAGCTTTGTGAGTGAAACAAAACTTACATTTTGGTTACCTTTTTAGTTAAGATATATGTGTGTTTATATATACATATACATATGCATACACACACACTCATATATATATATATATATATATGAAGTCTGTCTGGAAAAAATCCAACCATTGTTAATATAACAAGAACAGCTTGTGTGACATCAATGTAACCTGGCAGCCAAACAGAATGGACTGGAATACACATGTGTGAACAATGATAACTTCACTGTACTAGTCAGTGGGGGCGGTGGATGCCATTGATGAGCATGTGTACTGTGTGGCCGTCACATTCAAAATGACTGCGAGTAGAGCAACAAATCTGCATCAAAGTTCATGTAACACTTAAACATTCCCCCACAGAAACTATTTGGATGATTCAGAAGGCAGCAACTATAGACACCTGATAATTGGCAGCTTCACCGACAGTGTACCCATTCATTCATCATGTCTCTTATAAAGTTTTTTTTTGATGAAATATCAAATCACCCAGGTGACTCGATCCCACTACAGCTCAGATTTGGTGTCCTGCGACTTCTGGCTTTTCCCAAAAGTAAAATCATCCTGGAAAGGGAAGAGATTTTCAGACTATCAATGAGATTCAAGAAAATACAACAGGGCAGCTGATGGCAATTGGGAGATTAGGTAACTGTGTGAGGTCCCAAGGAGCCCACTTTGAAAGTGACTGAGGCATCATTGTTCTATGTACAATGTTTCTTGTATCTTGTATCTTCTTCAATAAATGTCTCTATTTTTCAACAGTACATGGCTGGATACTTTCTGAACAGGCCCCTTCTCTCATATCTATATCATGTGTATGTGTGTGTACATGTATGTATGCATGTGTATATATACACACACATATTTATGAAACTGTTTTCCTATGAGGTTATACTCAAATTGGTTTCACCCTTTCTGGTCCTTGTTTATCATTCTCTTAGGGTTAAACTTAGTGAACCTAACAGTATTTTGGACTAAAGGTCTAATGACGAAGTCCTGGAGGAAGGAGAGGAAAATTCACTCTCATTTCTTTTACCTCCTCAGGCCCACTCTGAATGCGTGTTAGAAGCCCAGCTTTACAGAAGACAAATTTGGATTGGGGATGTTAACTGGCCAGCCCAGGAGCTCATAAGATCTCCTTCTGGGATGCATGACCAACCACACTTAAACAGTCTCACAGGGCTACTTGGTCTCTTTCTACTCTCAAAGTGTGTTGCTCTTCTGCTCTACAGGAGGCCATCTCTTAGGTGGGGAGAGAAGAGGGCTGCAGCCAGTGAGGCAGGGACATGGCCAGGTTCAGTCTTCCAACAAGGGTGCCTGCACACTGCTAGTCAGGGAAGGTCAAGCTCAGAACTACCTTCTCGCAAAATCTAATGGTTTCATTTTTACATAGCTTCTGCCGTTACCTACACAGATGCCCTTACGTGTTCCATGAATGTCCCTTGTGAACAATATCTAGTGCCCCTTCTGTGTCCAAAAAAAAAAAAAAAAAAGAAGCGGATCCCTGTGCTTTGTTTGAGACCTACTGAACTTGAATTACTGGAAGTGAGCCCAGGGATTTTCATTTTAAACAAGGTTCACAGCACTATGGTCTGAATGTGTCACCTTGAAATTCATATGTTGAAACCTAATATTCAGGGTGATGGTATTAGCAGGTAAGGCCTTTGGAAGGTGATTGGGTCGTGAAGGCAGAGTCCTCATGAATGAGATTAGTGCCTTTATAGAATGAGTTGAAGAGAGCTCTCTTTCTAAGTGAGGGAAAACCACAGAGCACCCGCTGCTAGCTAGGGCAATGCTAGCATTGTCATGAGGCTGACACCTCCATGACCCAGGTACAAAGCTCCTACAGAGCCAGGACCACCCATGGGGTCAGGGCTTGCCAGAGCCCTTGGTTGATCAGCCTTTGCCCCAGTGGGTACAGAAGATACTGGACCTTAATTGGTATTTTAACAGGACAACTTGGATGTGCAGCTTGGATTGAGAACCACTGGTTTGGCCCTCCTCTCTGTAAAATATCTTCTTTTCGTCCACCTTCATGACCTAATCACCCCCTGAAGACCCTGTCTTCAAATACCATCATCTAAAGGGTGAAGATTTTAACATATGAGATTGGGGCGATGACATAAACATTCAGACCTTAGAAATTACTTTGAGGGGAGCAGCCTTAGGGTTAAGCCAACTTGCAGAAGAGTATTGAAAAGAAAAGAACCTGAGTGGATGACACTGTGAAGTTTCAGGATCAAGTACTGAGGATGCCTGCTTCATATTTCGTCTAGATGCACTGATAGGTGAGCTGATAACTCCTTTGTTGTTTGAAGTGCATTTATCTTTCAGTTGGCTGGCCAACATGCAACCTCTTTCCTATGTTAAGAGTTCCCCATTTTATGTACAGCCTACTTTCCATCATAGAAGCTAAAAATATCAGGCATTCACCTTCCCGTTGTCCATTTAAGTTAGAGTGCAACATGATCTAGTCTCCACCAAGCAGATGCATAAACACCTGCAAAAATCAAAAAATGTGATGGATCACAAACTGTCGCGAAGCAGAGGCTGAGCATTTTCATTCTGTGGGTTTTGCCCAGTAACCACTGTGTTTCGTTTTCAGAAACAGCAGTGCCACTGGTTCCAGTAACAGCATCTGGCATCGCGTGTAGATGGCTCCTATGATGTATGTGGCTTGTGGCAACAACGGGTACCGTATTTTTTCCGTGTATAACGTAAACCCACTTTTTTGGCTCAAAATTTCAGGGAAGAAAATCTTTCGTGTAATTAACTAATATTTAGAAACAAAACCAATGATCATATTCCATGCTATTAATTTGCATGCAGATGTCGTCATTGCTTTCTAGAGTTACACTTTTAATGCAAAAGCATGAATAAAAGAATTAAAAACATTTATATAGATACAGAGTTAGTACTACCCATGTATAATGTGCAACCTTATTTTTTTGTAAAAATTTTGGCCAAAAAAGTGTGCATTATACATAGCAAAATATGTATACTGTTACCAGAATGACTATGTGGATAGATTTGGGTGTTGTTTGTGGTGGTGGATAGCTCCAAATCTGTTTCTAGTAACTGCCACCAAGATTCTAACTACCCAATTTTTGTATAATAAATTGCTTTTTCTGTTTTAATTTGTCTGAATTTACTTCAGTTGCTTGACTCTCAAGGCTCAATCAGAATTTTATTCTTTTACATAGTGATCTGTGTTAATTCCAGCTGAAAGCATCCTAAAGGATCCTAGGTTCCACCAGCCATCTATTGCTGCAGTAATGCCCTGTAGACAACAAGTCAATGGATTTAAACAATCATTTATTCTCACTGACTTGTCTGAGAATTGGCTGATTTAGGCTGTGTTCAGCAGACCGCGGCTCTAAAATGTACATTAGACTTAGCTCAGTTCCATGAAGCTGTCATCCTCCTCGGATGACCTAGAGCTTGTCTTCTTGTAGAAATGATGGCAGTCAAGATGGCAGGACCAACTGTGCCATTATAATTCAAGCCTTCTCATGTTAGGTCCACTAATATCCCAGTGATCAAGTTCCACAACCAAGGCCACCATCAGTGGAGCAGGGAAATATACTCTCCAGTGAGATGAACTGCAAAGCACATGGCAAAGGACATGAACAGAGGGAGGATGAAAAATTGGAAACAATCATGAAATCTGCTGCATCCACCTATACCCCATCTTTATTCCCACCTCCAACCAAAATGCTAGTTAATGGCTGGTGATGATGTAGTAGTTTCTGTCTTAAAGTTATTGAAGTTTTCTCAGAAGAAATCTTGGACATACTGCCCTCGGGTAAAGAAATAAATTTTTATTATCTCTGCGTAACCAAGAAATAATACAATAGAATCATAAAATGATTGAGCTGCTAGGGATCTTAAAGACCTCTTAGTAAATCCTATTGCTTGGTTAATAAGGAAACTAAAACAACAAAATGTGAATGTCTTGGTCAAGGTCGTACCCCTAGAAAATAGCAGAAGAACAAATAAACATCAATATATTATATATCTACATCAGCACAACAATATAATGAACATCTACTGACTCCCAGGTAAATGTCTCTGACACTTTGCTATTTTACCCACATTACGATGAGGCAGAAAGTTTTCTTTATTCATCAAATCAATTATTCCTTTTCATCCACAGCACACTGATATAAGATTGGATATGTGTTTGGACACCTCTGCTCATCCATCCACACTCCACTACTCAAAGGAATTCAGGCTCGAAAGCTAATAGTTATCAGGACACCTAGGATACAGAATGAAGGTGACAAAATGCCACCAGGTGAGTCTTCTGAAGAAATATAAGGTGTCTGTCCCCCATTTACAAATGCTTTGGAAATCACAGATCTTTGTGCGTGTGTGTGGACATGCTGTTTATTACTCACGTTACAGGGGAGTGCACTGATGGCAGTGGGTCAGTGTAAGAAAACTGCACCTTCTCTAGTCTGAGGTTCATTACAGGGGGTCCCATACAAAAGACGCATGTGCCCTATGCATGACTCTAAGCTACATTATCTCAGTGTGTGCATTAAGAAAGAAAAGATCAAGAAGCAGTCATGGGACAAGAAGCTGCTCCCAAAAAGAGATAAGGAGGGTGTTATAATCCATTCCCAAAACAATACACATTCCTTCTGGCCAATCCTCATCATAAGTGGTGTGAGAGCCATGTATTGTCCCCACATTCCACCCCAACATTGCTCTTCCACCTCACATTCTTCATATTAATTCTTCTGGGAAGGGGCCTGTATGGTGAGCACGTTGGCACTATGCATCCATGTACCACAGAGACAGTAAAAGCTACACCCTAAGACTAAAAGTGTAATATGGAGGCCAAAGAGACTCAGGAGGAGGGAATACCACCAATAGTCTGTAGCAGTCAGCCAGCACCATAACATTCTTGCACAAGGTTGCTGACATCCATCCCAGGAGTTGCACAGTTTCATTTTCAGTCCTATTTCTGCATTCAATACATATGAGTATGGGCTGTCATGCTTCCACCTGTAATGCTGACAGCCAGTCCATACCATCCCAAACTGCATATGTGAGCTGTGGCGTGGTGCAGTTAACCTGCTCTCTCATGATGAAAAATGTCTCATGCATCTGTTTGAAGAATGGATCAGTAGCCTTCCAGCCTTGCAGCCAGTCCAAACATATCTGGTTCACAGGGTGAATCCACCGTGGTAGACCAGCAGGAATGGTATGACCATAGCCAGGAAATCTGTGTAAACCCAACAGTCTGAGCAGTTATTCACAGCAGCCAGCATTCCCACCCATTGGGGGAAGGTATTGTTTCCACAGAATCCATCTGACAGAGAAACTATGTGAGCAAGGTAATGGTATACATTCTATGAAAACAGAAAGAACACAAAGGACAAACCAGTTTCTGAGTCTGCAAGAGTGTCAGATGAGACTTCCAAATGAAGGCCCCTTTATTGGAATAAAATTAAAACGTGGCAATCTGATATATCCTCTTTATCTGTAGTTTAAATGTCTCTGGTGATATCGTCAGAGGCTCAGGTGAATTCTCTATAGTTGATACTGCATCAACAGTTCTCAATAAATCCAAATCAAGGGATAAAGGAAAATTGAGACATTAGTGTGAAAGAAAACTGGAGAAATTCAGGATCCAGTCTAGTTTGTAGGTGAGAAATAAAATTTTACAGACAAATCATTGAGTTAGAGTCTACTTTCCATAATTGTTTATAATAGATTTTATTGAAACATAATTTTCCCCCTAAAATCACCCTCGTTTTTCTCAAAGAATCAGATCAAGGCCAGCTCATTTACTGTATTAAGTCTGGTTTCTATTTGGCCTGATTATTTGCATACACACAACAGGAATAGCAATTGATCATATAGGCTTTCTTAACTGTACTTGGCTGGGATGTTACCAGGAATTCCTAGACTGAGCTTTATTTAGCATCTCAGGGCTGGGAAGCAAAGCCACACAGTTGTCATCAGGCTTTGCCTGCAATACCTGCAGATTTGGGCGAGTTTCTCAAGCTCTAGAGGTCCCCAAAATGTCTTAAGGTTCTTCCCATACCATCTTTCAGAGAAGTAACCTTTGCTCCTCACCTGGAAAGACTGTCATGAACAACGTGACCAAGCAAAGTACCAGGCCATTTCTCCAAAGGGCTTTTATTCTTCAAAGTCAATCTCAATTCCTTATGGTTTTCTGATGACATCAGGAGTCCAGGCAAGACTCCTTAGAGTATGACATTCCAGACAAAGACTTAGTTGATAAAATCACAATTGGAGTTGGCTTTATACATCCTGTTATGAAAAAATCAAATTCTTATTGGATTTATGCAAACAAACATATTGCTATGGAAAGAATAATACTCATTAAGAGCTTCCAAATTCCAGAGGGATCAGGCAGAGAGAAAAGTATAAATGCCTCAATATTGTTTACAAAAGTATACTTTACTAACTTGCTTTAAGAAACAAAGTTTTTTGTGTCTGAAAAACAAATGATTAAAATTTAACAATATTTTCCAACAAAAGGTTATAAAAGCTACAATTATCTTCAGTTCATTATGTCACATAATGAATTTCTCTTTATCCTGAATGTTGTCAAGCACCTCCATAAATTCAGTCAATTCACAGAGTTCCAGCAATCTTCACTCAATCCAAAGTTATGGTCTCCGTGCTCACTTAGGCAGCACATATACAAAGATATGATCCAAAAATCCATTCTCAAAAATACGTGATCCAAAACAAGTCAGAGTCCTCTCCATGAATGCCTCCCAAACATATTTTTGCAAATGCATTAAAGCAAAACAATGACTATTTATAAATGCCAAGACTTAAAGTGACATGGTTACAGAGTTGAGTGTAATGCAATTGACAAAGGAATTTGCTTTCCTGCAACAACATTTTATGATAACAACTAAAATTATAAATGAAAATATATCAAAACTTATATAACCTCTAGAACATTTACTTTAGTAATAAAAATGTGTGTATATAAATAGAACATACTTATTATTTCTTTACTTGACAGAGCTTCCCATGTACTTTAGGCTTACTAAGTAATCCTAATCAGTTCCAAAACTTCTCTTTTATAAGAATGGGAGAACAAATACTTGCAACATTCCAGGGGCCCATTAGAATAACCTAAAGTCATTTCTCAGTGACTTTAAAAAGCCTCTTAAACCCTGGCTGGTGTGGCTTAGTGGACTGAGTGCTGGCCTGTGAACCACAGGGTTGCTGGTTCAATTCCCAGCCAGGGCACATGCCTGGGTTGCAGGCCTGGTCTCCAATCGGGGCATGCAAGAAGCGACCACACATGGATGTTTCCTCTCCATCACTTTCTCCTGCCTTTCCCCTCTCTCTAAAAATAACTAAATAAAAATTTTTCTAAATGAATAAACAAAGTCTCTTGAAATTTGGACTTTGGGAGAATGCTCTCAAACAAAGTTAACTAAAAAATTATAACATAAACTTTTGTACAACAACACATTTTTATGGTAATAACTTTAAAAGGCATTAATCAAACTTAAAGCTGGTTTTCACATTAAATAATTTGTCCCAACTACAAGCTTCTGTGTTAATTTATAAAAGTTTTTACTTTCTTTAGGCCAATAAAATATTACACCCTAGTTATGCCATCCAGAGGCAGAAAACATACCATATGTAATACACATATGAACATTTATCACATAAAGACCATACACATGTCGACTGAACACATAAAATCTATACACATTATTTGACTTACTGATAAGAGTAGAGAAAGCACACAATGTTTTCATTTTCTTTTCTTTTTCTTTCTTCCCTCTACACAAGCCTTCTGCAACTTTCTTAGTATTCTTTTTTAACTCATTCAGAAATTAGGACAATCTACTTTTAATTCTATTCCTTTAAAATCTAGTGCCATAATTTACACCTTTATTACCAAAGTCATATATTTTCTCAACTTAAACATAAGTAATCAGCATTCTTTAGATTGATAAATTCATGAATACATTTCAGAAATCTCACCCTGTTCACTAGACCTTTAGCAAAACAATTCTAATTAGTCTAAAATGCAATGTAATTGGTACATATATACAATGGAATTCTATGTGGCAGAAAGAAAAAAGGAGCCCCTACCCAATGCAACAGCGTGGATGGAACTGGAAAGCATTATGCTAAGTGAAATAAGCCAGGCAGTAAAGGACAAGTACCATATGATCTCACCTTTAACAGGAACCTGAGCAACTAAACAAACAAGCAAACAAAATATAGCCAAAGACA
>PVKM010049202.1:0-10991 GCA_004027735.1 Carollia perspicillata
GCACCAGTTTCTATGAGGAGCTATGAGACCGATGACTTCCACATGCCATCCAGCCCTCAGCTTTGTTGAGTCCTTTTTAATTTTATTGGGTATGATTATATTTCTTACACGTAATCATTGGCTAGATTTTTACTGCTATGTTTCTTAGTTTCATTTGCAAGAATCCTATGCAAGGACTGCTGTGCATATTGTAAGTTAAGAAGTAGAAATAAGTTCTGGCCAACTAAAGGAAAAGGAAAAAGGGAAAATTTGAGAGATGCTGGAGCAGCTCACAGAATCCCATTAAGGCAGCGGTCCCCAACCTTTTCGGCACCAGGGACTGGCTTCGTGGAAGACAATTTTTCTGTGGACTTGGGGTAGGGAAGATGGTTTCAGGATGATTCAAGTGCATTGCATTGAAGCTCACCTCCCACTGTGCAGCCAGGTTCCTAACAGGCCCAGACTGGTACTGGTCTGCAGCCCCAAGTTTGGGGACCCCTGTGTTAAGGCACCACCAAGGTATTTAGAAGCAAGACTTCACAGACCTCTTCTTCCTCCAGAGGACTGCCAGCAGTTCAATTTCCACCATTATGGTGCTCCATTCCGAGTGTCAGATTCACAAAAAGGGAAATAGGACTGAGCAGCCTTGTCTGTTTCAGGGACGGCAGAGAGGCTGCTGGAGTGCCCTAGCTGAGAAGGGACTGCCCCACGGCAGGGGAATCACTGAGGCAGCCATGTTGAGAGGCAGTTACCATTTTCGGTAATGAATCGATGGGTGGAGAAGGTGAGTTGCAAGATGTACTTGGTCGTCACGAACTTTGCAAGCAGAGTTGGGAAAAAGACAGAAAACCCAAGCTCGTGTTTTGGTGTTTGTTCTCTTTTAGAGTTCTGCCAATCTTGCTCTTCTGTTCTTGGTTTTGGGGAACTTTGGACACAGTCCTCTGATTCTTTTGATGCCTAGAGTTGGTGCCTTCCCCAGCAGCCTGGTGGCCACATTGTGGAGGGCTGGGTTCTTCTTCCCCTCTCCCTGGGTGACCAGGCTCTTCCAGGCAAGTGAATAGGTGGGGGTACAGCCACTGTCACCCCCTCCCCAGTTCTCATTGCAGAGGGAGATTCTGAGACCCTTGGACTCTCAGTATCCAGGTGACTTTGATGCGGAGAAGCATCATGTCCAGAGAGAGCTCTGCTATTTCAAGAATAACTGCATTTCTGAAGAGAAATTTACGAGCTATATGATATTAGGAAACCAAAGCCAAGCAGAGGCCATGTTTCTCTTTGCCTTCAGCGGCTGGAAAGGTTAAGTCAGTAAGAAATTCCCAAGTGTGGACATTTGTTCAGCCGCTGCACCTACTAGCACTTTTCTTTCCCTTCCCGAGCTCCCGTAGCTCAAGGTCCAAATGTCCTAGTGTGCCTTTGTGCCACGTGTCAAAACTGCGAGCTGGCCCTGAGTCCTTCTGGAAACACACAGTATATAAATCTCTAAATAAATGAAGATAAGCCCTTCTCTGCCTTTGAAATAGAAAACAGCCATAATGGTTTATTTTAGAGATAAGGAAACTCAAAGGTTTTGATGAAAGAGAAGTGACCAAATTGAAGGCAGCTGGTAGCCCTTCCAAAGAACGCGATACACGTTTACAGATGCACGTGCACAGGCTCTCGGTACCAAGAAGCAATTTCCAAACACACAGCCTTTGCCTCTGGGACAAAGAGGAGCCCCCACTTCCATCTGATATAAAGGGGTACCCATGTTTCCCCTCTTCTTTTTAAGTCAGTTGAGCGAAAGATCTGTCAGTGCATACTCTATGTTCACCCCAAGGTCTTTGACAGCTAACCCTCTGAAAAATTGTTCCTTGGGACTAATATCCCTTTGGCAGAAATTAGAGTTGTATTGATATGTAAATTTTCTTTGGAGAAAGATTTTCCTTTTAAGAACATAATTTTCAAAGGAAATGATCATTTGTGTTCCCCTTCCTGGGACCGTTACCATATTTGGGTGGGTAATCAGTGCAAGGGAGCCATTGGTTCAGGTTGTTTCTATGACAAAGCCTCTGTCCCAGGGTCTCCCTGTTCTGTCCCAGATGGTCAGAGAGTTCACCTGTATCCTAAGTAACCATCTTGTAAATGACAAGATGAGGAGCTGGGGAAGAAAACTTCCAGTTCTCCACCTGTGTGAACCCCAGGAGTTTGAAGGCAGTCCCCCAAAGACTGTTGAAGGTGTGACTTGTCCAAAGCAAAAGTACACTGAGGCAGGAGAGGCAGGGTCCACACAGAGCATAAAGGAGACCCAAGGGGATCTGGCAGGGACACTGACATCGGTCAATGGCCATCCCTTTTATGGTCAGAGCCAAAGATCACTCCACCCTGTCCCCAAATTCTCTAAGATGGCATTTGGACACAATATCTGGGGACAGTTTTACAAGTGAAGGGGTAATGAGTGTCACTCATTTGCTATGGCTGCCATGACAAAGTCCACAGACTAGGTGGCTTAAACCACAGAAGTAGGTCCTGTTGGGAGAAAACTGAAGCACTGGAGGGGTCACTCCTGCTTGGAACGTCTCTGGCATTGCTCATATTGTGTGACATCTGGGAACCTGCCCCAGTGAGCACCAAAATGGAGCTCTGGGAATTCTGGATCCAATGCACTGGAGCTATGCCATTTCTATATGACGAGGGCTCTGTGTTCTTCCCTCTGCTGTTCTCTCTTTGGTCTGGCTAATATCAGTGTCCATGTGAAAGAAAGGCAAAACCATTGGACTTAGGTAGAGAGCTCACTCACTGTTGGCAACTGCTGGAGATTTGATTATTCTGGAGTTTTCTAGGATGGTTGATGTTAGGTTGGAGTCACTCAAGAAACCAGACGGACACAGCAAGCCAAAGAGCAGGGTTTATTACCAGAGAATAAGAGGGAAATGGAGCCAACCTAGGGAGGTTAGGGAGCCAGCCAAGGGAGGTTAAGACTCACGCGGTTGTTCTTACAGCAGGGTGTTTATGCACAAAAACCTTTGAAGGGTAACTAGTTGGGATGTCAGAGTCTGATTGGCTAGAGCTGAGTGCTGGGTGTCATTTCTGCTGACCATTGTTCTTGATACATCTTGTCAGGCTCAAGTTAAAGCTGCATCCCATTATGCCAGATAGGCCGACCCCAGACCCCAATCTTAGCTGGGCATCTGTTTGTCCTGGGTAGGGTTGGCAGGCAGTTTTCCACGGTCCAGTTTCCCGGCTGGTGATTTTCCATTCCTCCTAGGCCTGCCTAGGTCTGTCAGTTGAGAATTTAACACTGCATACTTCCAAACTTTAAAACATTTTTATCAGAATCTTCCTGAGTTATACCAGAAGATACCTGTGTCAGTTCCCAAGAGACATCCTTTAGAGAAAACAAAGTATTTGCATTCTGTTTTATCTACAACTATTTTTACCAACCCTGTGTTTCTTCATTTCATTCAGGGTCCCTTTATCTTTAAGGAACACTAATGAGCTCAACTTTCCAAGCAGAGTTTAATCTGAAGTGTCTACTTCTACCTGAGCAGTTAAAATCTCAGGCAAACTGCTTTCTCATAATCTTTTCAGAACTGTGTTTCCTTATCTTTTCTACCTTTATAAAGCTGCATTCTAAGATAGAGAGGGGGTCGGAACAGAAACAGACTCTAGAAGCAGGATGCTTATGAAAGGCAGGGAAGAAAAAAAATTTTCCTAAAGCAAAGAAAGCCTCTGGTTCACACTGAAAGGCCTTGGAACTGGATGTGACTTTTTTCTTTTTAGCTCCAAAGAGCTTTTGTTAAGCAAATACCTTTGTCTTGGATTGTATCTAATGTAGGCAAAGTGACTTCAGAGTGGTGCCAGCATTTAGAGAGATCTGGGTGGTTGTTTATTGTAGATGGAAAAAAATATTCTCAAATTGGGGTGGTTGATCTGTAAAATAACCTAGAAATGATTAATTGATCCTTTTAGTCATTTATTCTACAGATATGTACTAAGGACTTAGCTTGCCCCAGTTTGAGTACGTGGAGGGGTCTCTCTAGATCAGACAGAAGGATCCCTGCCCAGATAGAACATTTTTCTAGAGGCGAAGGTGGACAAAACAGCACCAGTAATGACGTCTGATGAGCGTGGTGACTGGGTTTAAGGAGGTGGGGTCTGGAAGAACAAAGCAAGGGTCCAGCATTGGGGAAGGTGCTTCTCAAATGGTGGGGTGGGGCAAACTAGTGGAAAGAAAACAACTTTTACTAATTCAGTTGTTCTGTTAATCTCTGAATTCTGGGTGCATCCTGACTCTTACCTCTGGCACCTAGAGGGGTGGGGGGTGGGAGGGGTGGAGCTCTAACATTGGTAAGAAATGAGACCACAGGAAATGGAGGCGACTGTGTTCTTGCACCTCTCAATGGAAGGTGATAGGATTTGGGCACTAAATCAAGTGATGGCTAAAAGCAAGACTTTGCTCATATATTTCTTCCTTTCATCTTCTTCCCAAGAGCTTAAGGCCATTAACATGTTTTCTAACTCATTTTCAAGACATGCTCATAAATTTTGGGCCAATTTCTCCTCTCTTCCCTGATTTTAATTTATCTCTCCAGCGCCACATTTCTTTCTGGGTTTGACCCTTTCTCTAGCTTTCGATAAAAATTTCCTGTGACTTTATATTCTGGTGTCTTAGGAACTTTCTTGAATGCCACACTCAACCTCCACTCTGAACCTGCCTGCTCTGAGCTACGGTTTCTTGTTGTTGGCCCTTTTCCTGGCCCCAGTTGCCACTTTCTGGTCTGCCCGGTCCTTCTGGGTTAATGTTTCATCTTTAGTATGTGCGCTGCCGGAGTGGGCACTGGGTTATTGTGTCATTAAGGCTATATTATTTAGTCTTGGCTATGACTTTGCCTCTAGATACCATCTCTGGTCTCTTTTAGCCACAGTCTCTATGGCCTTCTGCCTAGCCCAGTTTTTAGTCCATCTCTCTCCCAAAACCTCTGTCAAGGTCATTACCCACAGCCTCCACCTTTACCAGAGGGATTTGGACTATGTCAGCTGCACTTACTAGAAACAGGTAAGTTCACTCACACCACACCAAGCAGTTAAGGACTGAAAAACACATAGCAAATAACTCTATAGTAAAGATTTACCTCTCAACAGGGGCTAATACTTTAAACCAAAGCAATAAACAGCTGGTAGTTGATTTTCACACAATGTGAGAAATTAATAAGCAAAGAGTGAAGGGAAAAAAAGAAACTAATGGAGGGAATACTTTCATGTGAGACAGTTACCCTCTTCCAGAGTTGGTCACAACTGAAATGCTTTTCTTTTTGACATACAGTTGGACGTAATTTTAACATTACTTTCTCTTCTGTAGTCATGATGGAGAGTTTTCAGATTCCCATTCATATTTCTAACAACCAGGTTATACTGAAGAATTCAGCCATTCAGAAAGATACCTTTTAGCCATGCGAATTGGCATATAGTGGATACTGACTCACCGAACTAGGTTAATTGCTGTCTTTGTGTTGGGGAGACTTCTCAAGTGTGTAGGTACACGTACGTGTGGATGGAAGTGCATGTGTGTGTAGCAAGAAGATGATAAGGGGCAGGTGCAGCCACAACTCAGAGTGTCCCCTGTGGGTGTACCCCACTGGGCTCCTGAGTGGTCAGGGGTCTAGCTTGTCATCTGTTTTTTCTCCAGTCCCTGGGACAGGGCCTGACATAAACTCAGGATTCAGTCCTTGTGTATAAACCAGATGAACTGGTGAGAACTATCGGACATTCCAAAGGGCATACAATCACATGGGTCCTAAAAGATCTAGAAGATGAAATGCACATTATGCAGAGAGAAAGTGCAGCCAATAGAGGCAGTGTGATCGACCTCAGCTGTCAAACCTGGACGTGCTGATCATGTTCACTGTTTCTTCCCATGGCTCTTGTCTGAAGGGTTTTTAAAGAGTAGTTTGCAAAATCAAATAACACATAATATAATAAAATGTTGTTTAACTTTCTGAGCCTAAAATTGGAGACTTTTAAAACAAGTGCAGTATCTAAAATTAGCCATCTCCTTCTAACAAAGACCTTTCCATAGGGAAATGAACTAGAAATACTACATGAAATTGCTTCCTGGTGTTGCCAGATCTTGCTCCCTAAGCCCAGCAAGGGGATTTACTAGCTCTCAAATGGCTTGATATTAACATTTTTCTGTGGTCTACTTTTATATAAAAGGTTGTGTTGAGGGTGAAGAAGGAAACAGACATAAATCTACATGAAGAAGTATGTATTTATAGAAAAGGATATTTGAGCATCTTCATTCGAAAATATACTAAGGAAATTGCAAAACAAGATGAGAGAATGTGTAGTATCCTAAAGAAGAAAACTGAATGTAAATTAAAGTCAGCAAGTGCAGATGCTACTATTTCTTATTTTCTTCTGGTTTATGCTATCTCTCAACTTTTGGGTTGGATGGAAAAAATAATAACTTTACATCTTTGCTACAAAATAATTTCTAGTGACCTTTGGTCATCATTAGCCTAAAAATGGAACTTCTTTTTGTCTATTGATTTTTCCAAATTCTGATGGCAGACAGGAGTGTACACGATTTCAGATTCTTAGTCCAGCACTCAGTGGAACATGCCAAATAGGCTCTTTTTGAAATGCAATTATGCTTCCCCCCAAAAAAAATTTATAGGATGTTTTGTATGAAGGGTGAAATGAGCCAACGTTTACTTTACAGAAAAATTATATCTTTTACTACAATTTGTGGAATTGTTCCCTACAGGTTAGTTGGCAAGGTGCCACTGGTTGATGTCAGACTATAGGAGAAGAATAAAAATCATACTGTGTTTTCTGTGTCACATAAATTGCTTGTTTAAAAAGATTGAAACTCATTCCTGGAAATTTTTCTTAATCAGCAATCAATATTTTCTCATTTGACTGAAGGCTGCTGAAGAAGTTCATGGGTTTGTCCAAAGGTAGAGCAGGAGAGAATCTTAATGAGAACCATACCCCCATCCTTTTTATAAATCAGGGAACTTAGAGGTCAAGGTTAAATAACTTATCCTGAATCCCCACCCTAGTAAGTAGCTGGGACAAGAAATGAACTCTGCTGCCTTTTTAGACTAATTTCCCCCCTCCAGTTATTTATTCTTCACTTAGAACAATCTTTCTCCACGTGAACTTCAGTAAACTATCCTCTCTCACTCATACATGATCTGATAAATACAAGCCTAGGTTTATGGGCAGGATACAGAGGAAAAAACTTCAAAAGGCCTGACTTGATTTTTCTTTTTAGATATTATTTCAAGCAGGTCATTGCATAAATAGATCCAGAAGACACAGGAGCAAAAAAGTAGCCAGCATGTAATGCTGGGGTGTGGGTAGAGAGATTCAATTAATAAACTTTAGATTTATATTTAAAACTGAATAAAGTCCTGGGTAATGGCTTTCAAAATTTCAGCACTGGACAGCACCCCTTCAGACAATAAATTACTATTTCCATCACAGAGCTTTTATAAGTCTTGATATTTGTGGAAGAATGTGAACTAACACAGCTTGGTAGTGTTTTTTTAACAGCACAGTTTGAAACAAAAGGAATTCTTTGTTTAATCCAGAATTAATCAGGACATTAAATGAGCCGAATTACTCTCAGCATCTGGATTAATCAAATTTTCAGTAGAAGAGAGATGCGCACAAACTGCAGAGGACATTTGGATGCACAGCGGGACTCAAAGCAGGATGTGTTGTGCCCTGAACTTGAAAAAGCATCTGTCAGGTGCTGAATGTCAGAGAAGCATTTGTCGCTGGGGAAAGTTCTAAGGGGATGAAAGAAGGTTCTCTGGGTGACATCATGGTCGTCAGGAAATCTGCAGAGGATTGAAGCACAGGACACTGGGTCTGCCACTAGCGATAGGAAAATTTGGTGAGCTAGTCATTTTGTCTTTGAGAATGAAACAATTCCCTTCACTTTCACGTTCAGTGTTCTGTCTGAATGTATGGGCGTGTTGGTTCTGGGTGGATAACAGCATGATGCTCTAACATGTATGAAGTTCCCTATCTTGAAGCTGCGTCTGGGGTCAGGTTTCTCTCCCAGCTTAATGCTGAGACCTGCACTCTGGGTTCACTTTGGGAATAACCCTCCCACCTTTCCCCTTAACCTGAATGAGAAAAAGTCGTGACTGCCTCATTGCTGCACTGTGAAAAGATCTTGGGTCAATCTCGCTTTTCTTTTGAGGATTTCCATTAAATATGAACAAAATTTGAGCTTTGGTTTTTCTTCAGTTTCAACTAAGGTAAACATTAGGTATTTTATGAAATATATGGAATCTACAAAGTTTGTTATTACCCTTGAGCATGAGTCCAAGAATTCACTTCCTTTCAAGCATAAAACTATGGCATTGGGGATCTCTCTGCTCTTAGAAAAATGCCGAGCTGGGAAAATCAGGAGTATATGTATAAAGTGCACAAGTCACTCTGGTCGCTTGAATACATTTTTCCTTTAATCTCCCACTATTCTCTTACTGATATGTAAAAGGGCAGCAAAAGATAGAGTTAATGACAGTCGCTTGGTTTCCAGACATCTGCCTGGCCTATGCCTCTCCATTCTGAAGGTTAAAAAGGGTCTTCCTCATGCTGGTTCACAGAAGACCTGCTCAAGGCTGGTGTTTACTCCCAGCTCTTTGAACTGGTACCAAGTCTGTGGAGTCACATCCTGCTTCATAGATGTCTGGCAGCAAAGGGCCACCAGTGTGCAAGGATAACGGGTCCCTGGGTCACCACACCAGCCACTGGGCGCCAGTTGTTTGTAGCTCTGAGTAGTCAGCTTTGGACAAGACATCTCACGTTCAGTCTTGCTGTTACGCTGTCCTACTCTACTCGGGTTCTGGAGTCCCATTTTGATCGCCAGCTCCCCAAGCATGCATTAGAGCATGCATTTGTTGCTATTGTACTTAAGCTATAGGGGGAAAATCATTTGTCTCAGAGGTTTTTATTGCAGAAGGCAATGAGATTCTTTTGCACCATGCTAGGATAACAATAAACACTTTCAATAAGCTGTTAAAGACATTTAGATTAAGGACGAAAACTTAGCATGAAGAAAGCTATTAAAATGTTTTCTAAGCCCTGGCTGGTGTAACTCAGTGGATTGAGTGCAGACCTGTGAACCAAATGATCATGGTTCAATTCCCAGTCAGGGCACATGCCTGGGTTGCAGGCCAGTTCCCAGCAGGGGATGCACGAGAGGCAACCACACATTGATAGTTCTCTTCCTCTCTCTTTCCCTTCTCCTCTAAAGATAAATAAATAAAATATTTTTAAAAAATGTTTTCTTCCAAGCACCCAAACCCAGGAAAAATAATAACAGTGAGGCAACTCTTCTCTGCAGAGAGAAGTTGGTGTTTACAGTCACTGTCTCAGTAACGTCTTTTTATTTGTAACATCTCTTCTCTCCTCTTTTGAGTAGAAAAGGCATGGGATTAGATGGGGCCATACAGTTTCGAAAGAAGCAGTTCGTTAATTCCATTTTTAGAAAAGGATCAGTTGAATACAAACTTCTGGTTATAAAAGAAACAGACATGGAGATGCAGTGAACAGCAGGGGAGAATAGTCAGGGATGTGGCGACAACTTGGCAGCATGACAGGGGACGATAGACTCAGTGTGGGCATCACCCGGTAAGGTGCACAAATGCTGAATCAGTGTTGCCCACATGAAGCTAATAGACTATTGTGTGCCTTTATTATATACTTTAATATAAACGAAATTAAATATATTATGAAATTGTACACTTGAAGCACATAATCTTATTAACCGATATGTCCCCCAAATAAGTTTAATTAAAAAAATAAAGAATGATTTGTTTGAAATTGGCAGGAGTAATCTAATTGTCTCTGTAAATGGTGAAAGACTAGCCACTTTACATGCGTGAACGTGTGTGATTATTGTAGGCAGGGCTGTGGACATACAGCACTTCCGCTCCCAGCTGATGGCCCCAGTTCTAACTTCCCTGGGGCCGGGAAGTATAGGCTCCCATGTGCCCAGGAAGGAAATGAAAACTGGATCTTCTACCCACTACAGAGTCTCTATCTCCTTGTTGAGGTGATGTATTTCCTGCCTTTTAGGAGCCCATGTGCTCCAGGCTCTATCCAAAGTATCTCCTTAGAAAAAGGAGTAAGATGCTACATAGCTGAACCCACACTGGAGGGAAGGAACCCGCTGTTGTGGCTTTCAGTCTGGCCACCAGGTGCTGTTTTTGCAGACAGTGGGGCCTTTGTATCATAATTTCAGAATCACCTTTCACAGTGGCTCTCGAGGATTTGGTGTCCACACACCAACTGAGAGCAAACACAGACCACCCACTTAGGTAAATGAATATTTTTAGAGATTCATTACAAACATATTTAAATTATTGCATTTAGAAATAATAAATATATTTTATATCAGTGAGTGGGATGATGTTTTCAGCTTCCACCATGTAACTCTACTGAGCTTGAGGGCACATAACTTGGGAGATAAATTAGATTTCATGTCTTTTTTTTTTTGTACTTTTTATTTTGATCAAACTGGAAATTCTGAATTTGCAGTGATAGTTACCTAGAATGGCTGTAAGCATTCATCTGGTGGCTCTGTCAGTGCTGAGACCTGGTCACAATGAAACACTGGACATTAGAAGTATAATTTGGGAAATAGTAGAAAATAGATTACTAACGAATTCACTGGCTGCATGCGGCTCTGAAAATTAAAAAATCCTCTGTTCATATATTTTAATGTGATTTTACATTTTATCCTGGTCCATGATTAATTTCTTCCTCCAATAAGTAAAAGGAAATGGGCAATATTGGGCTAGAATTGAATTCTTAGCAATCGAGTTATTTAATTCATTAGCTGGACTTCTAAATCCTGATTAGAACCATGAGGCTTGAGTCCTGTCGTGGTATGCGTGGGTTACTCATGACCGCACATACCTGTCTGAGTTACTCTCTGCAATTAAGCCACCTGAGATCACAGAAATGGCCTTGGCTACAATTGCCACGCCATTAAGACATGTTTATTT
>PVKM010049203.1:0-10997 GCA_004027735.1 Carollia perspicillata
TGCCAGGAGGAGTGACTGGGGACCCCGCCTGGGGAGGGGGTCCAGGGTCTCTAGCAGGTCCTGAGCGCCAGGCCTGGAGGTCTGCACAGTGTTTAGGGCCTGCGGTTGCTGGAGGAGGGGGGGTACAGGTCTTGGCCCTGCTGAGCCCAAGTTGGGACAGGTTCTTTCGGTAAGTGTAGTGGGCCGGGCTGTTTAAAAAAATACTTTGTGTTTATGTAGATTTTAAGAGAGGAGCCTGGGTGTGTGGGAGAGCCTGTGTTTGTGTGTTCCTGGCCAGTTTGGGTGTCCCTGGCCAGCGGGAGGGGAGAAGCCCAGCCAGATGGAGGGAGGTGGGGGGAAGGGTTTCTGCACTTCCACTCCCTTTTCTCGGGATGAGAGATTTAGCACTTGCCCTCTTTGCCCAGATGTGGACACTAGGGCTCAGGCCTCTCCTGCTTGTTCAAGGTGGCCGAGCCTAGGTGTGAACCTGGGGCCCCTGTTCCCGATTCCCCAGGACAGAAACAGCTCCTGGCAAGGCTTCTGTATCCCTGCCCCCTGATAGCCTCCCACCCCTTCCCACTGTACCCACACCCCCGTTCCAGCCCCGGACCGCATTCCTGAGAGTTGAGGATGTAGACGGAGGGTTAGTGGATACATGTACGGCATCCCGCGGTGCCTGGCACGCAGGAGGTGTTATATAAGCCTTTGCTCTTGTTATTATTTTTCACTGGGAGACTCTTGGCATTTGGCACCGGGTCTGCAGTGCAGTGTGAGTGTGGCAAAGGCTTGCCAGGGGCCAGGTGTCTGTGTTAGCCCTGGACTGGCCCCATCTCCTTTAAACTTCACAACCTTTGCAGAGGTGGGTACTATTATGAGGCCTGCTTTTAGAGCAGGGTTTTTTTTTTTTTATCGTCAGATCCCTATGGGCAAGGGACTGGTTCAGGGGTCCCTCTGCCTTAGGAATTCAGCAGTGGGACATGAAATTGTGGGGGGAGTGGTTCATAGATGATTTTGCCAAGGGCCTGGGGCAGCTTGGGATTTGGGGAGCAGCTGTTGATGCTGTGGGTTGAGGACGCGGGGTGCTTTTCTCCTCCCTTTCCCTTTGGGTGCCTGGAGGTGCTTTCCCTGTGGGGGCCGGGGATGTGGGGGACAGACACACTCTTTCTCCACCATCATGGCGCCGAGGATCAAGGCAATCACCTCCCTGAGGCTAGTGTCTCCTGGCCTCTTCTTCTTGGCATGAGGACTGTGTAGAGGGCTGGGCAGAGACAACCTCACTTCAGATCTGGGTGCCCCCCACCACATGTGGCCCTGAACAGGTCTCCCCGTTCTGGCCTGCCGTGTGACCCTGGAGCTTCCCAGTCAGTCCAGTACCAACCACGACACATCTGCTCAACTACCTCTATGATTCACCAGCTGAAGTGCAAAGGCCGGGGCCAAGGACCTAGGGAAGGGGGTGGCTCAGTCTTTGGGGGTGGGGGGAGGGTCACCGTTCAGGAATTAATCTCTCCAATCCTAGCTCTCCCCCCCGTGTCACTGAGCATTGGCTGGCGGCCGCTGCTCACCCACTTCACGGACGGCACAAAGGGGGCAAGGGGCGAGCAGCCTGGTCAGATGGTAACCCCCGGTTCTGCTTTCCTGGGCGCTGTCTCACGGCTGGCCTGGAGCGCGGCTCTGGCTCTGCACCTGCTCACCTGCCGCTGTAACCCACATACCACCCCACGGGAGGTGGTGGACCTATTTTACAGAAGTCGACTGAGTCCTGCCCAAGTGGTGTTGGTGCTTAAGGTGGCACAGGGGTGCAGCCAGGGACAAGGTGGCAGGCCTCTGGAGAAAGCTTAGGATGGAGAACCTGGCTTGTAATCCCAGCCTCCCCGCATCCCCGCCACCCTGCCCTATATCCTGAGGCCTGCCTGGAGGGCTCCCTGCCTGGCCCCGAGTTCGAGCACCCCAAACGCCACAGTTCAGTGACTTGCACATGGTGTCACGGTTCGGAAGCCACAGAAAGGTCTGAACCCGAGCCCATCGGGCTGCCCCTGAAGAGGACTGGGAGCACGAGTGCTCAGGCCGAGGGCTCTGCTGGTGGCCTGGGTTGCCCAGCGTGAAAGCATGGTGGACAGAGCTGTGCCCAAGGACTGGAGAACTGTCATAGTTTGGCTGGTACCCACCCTATAGCACACTAACTAGGCTTGCAGGGAGGAGGGACCACTCCATTCAAAAGCCAGGAAACAGGGAAGAGTAGGTTTCGGTGAGGCAGGAGGGGAGAGCCCAGGAGGCCGGGGACCTGCGAGTTCAGTGCTTACTGCGTGGGGAGCACCACTCCGAGGTCTGGCTGGGTCCTTCCAGCTGCCTGGGAGGGCTGTCGGTATTAACCACAGACCCATTTAGTGGGGCTGACCACTGAGGCTGGCTGGGAACCCCGCCAGTGTTTGCTCAGGACAGGATAGTTGACAAGACACATTCACACCTCATAACCTTATGCAATTGCCCCATGGCTTGGTGATCCTACCACGGAGAGAAGGAGGTGTCAGAAATGAAAGCTGGAGACCCTGCTGGGTGCCAGGCCCCATGCCCAGCGTGTGCCTGTCCACTTACTCAGTCTCTTGGAGGACTCAGCTTTCTTTGCTACTGGCATTTTCCTGCCAAGCAAGCAGGCTCAGAGAGGGGCAGTGACCTGTCCAAGGTTGCACAGCTAAGAATGGAAGAAGTCGGAGTAGGAGACAAAAGGCAGACTTCAGACTCCACATAAACACCCAAAGGATGTTTCCTCCCCTGAAGTCCTGCCCTGGCACCCCCCGCCCCCGGGTCTGTTTTGTCCTCGTCTCTGAGACATTTGTCCAGTTATTATTTTTTAATTTGTTCGACAAGCATTTATGGAGCACTTGCCGTGTGCAAGACCTACGCTGGGTGCTGGGGACCTGTGATGAGCAAGATAGAGGTGACAATTAATAGGGAGAGACAGACACTTAGGATCCAGTGACAGGAACAAGCTAATGAGAGGTGGGGACCAGGGCTGTGAAGGAAGGAAAGTGGGACAGGGAGGGGTGGGGAGGTCCAGGAAGGCCACTCCTAGGACGGCGCGAAGGGGAAGAGCCCCGGTCTGTCGAGGGCTCACCTCTCACCAGGCGTTGCCGTGTGCGGGTCCTCACAGTGGCCCGGTGACGTGGGCACTGTGCTTCAGTCTCCTCCCCTGGTTGGGACAGTGGAGTCTCAGAGAGGCAAAGTCACTGGCCCGCCAGCTGCTGAGGGACTGATGTGCGGTTTGAGTTCACACTTCACATTCGAACCTGAGAGGCCTTGGCCTCCTGCCCCGCCATGGCCCCAAACCTCTCATTTGCTCTGGTGCTCTGCCCTCGTCCCCGTTTTAGTCCTTTTTTTTTTTTCTCCCTGGCTGACCCCTTAGGTGATGCAGGTTGGAGTCCCAGTGGCCCCAGCTGGCCGCCAGCTGCCCATCTGCCCCTCACTGGGGGTCTTCAACCTTGCGTTGACCGCTGACTGCGCAGGGCAGTGAGGGAGGCTAGGGTGGGCTGCGGAATGGGGGTGGGCGTTCCGAGGCTCCAGGTCGTTGGGCTCTGAGCCCCTCCCCGGTGTCCTCCGAAGCCAAGAGGCAGCAGTCCCATTTCGAAGAGCGGGGACCTGAGGCTTTGAGAAGGAATGTCACTAGCCCACAAAGCAGAAAGGTTGGAATTCGCACCCAGGTCTGTCTCGGCTCAGGCTGAGCCGCTTTCCTGTCTGCCCGTCACTCACTGCCTTGTTGGGGAGCAGGTGGGCAAGCCGCGATTTTAATACCGTTTGAGGGGTAGGATGGTGGGGGGACCTCTGGGTTTGGCTCTTTGCTTGCTGGGTGACCTTGAGCAAGGCGCTTGGCAAGTCGGGGCCTGGGCTTCCTCACCCGCGAACAGAGAGCGGTGCCAGCTTCCATTGGTGTGTTCGGCCTGGACCACGGGGGACCTGCTGGGGACCTCCACGGGCCTCACGCCCCTGGAGCTGACTTCCAGTGGGAAGACGGACAGCAGACAACTAGTAAACTGACGCGTTAATTGTCCATCGTGATAAAGGCCCCGGGGGAAGTGGTAGAGGGTGACTGGAAAGGGTGTTTCAGAGAGCATTCTAGGCAGAAGGAGCGGCAGGCACAGAGGTCCTGAGACAGGACAGAGCTTAGCATGGCCAGAGCGGGGCAGCCAGGGGTGGCGTGGGGAGAGGATAGAGGGGTGGCAGGGTCCTTCACTTGGGGGCCGCGGGGGCCAGGGTGAGGCTGAGAGGGGTCGTTTTGAGGGGTTCATGTTGGGTCTGGCACCCAGTGAGTGCCGGACAGGTTTGTTAATGGGACAAAGCAAGCCGAGTGGCCTCTGGAGGAGGCCAAGTGCAGTGGGTGAAGGGCACAGGCAGGCCCCCACCTGGGTCCAGGAGACCTTGTGGGTGAGGAGCCTCTGACCCAGGGCCTGGAGCCACTCGAAGCTGTTCACCAGGCAGGAATGAGGGCAAGGGCCTGCCAGGAGGCGGGCACAGTCTGGGAGCCAAGAGAGGGAGAGTTCTTTGGGAAGCCTTGACTGCAGGGGAGAGGGCACCGAGGAGGGGGAGAGGTGAGGCTGAAGAGGCAGGCAGGGCCAGGACTCCCGGCAGCCTCTGGGGCGGGAGTGCTAGGGGGCCAGGGACGTGCAGGGGGCTGTTTTCATGGGATTTCCCAAGTAGCACATGATTGCTGGGGCTGGGTGGGGGGGAGGGTGGGAGAGTGCAGTCTCAAAAAAGGACATAAACAGCACCCATGATTCTGCTACTCAGAAATAAACCCTGCTAACTCCTGGTGTGTGGCCTTGGGCAAGTCACTTCACCTCTCTGTGCCTCGATTTCCTTCTTTATAAAACAGAGCGCTAGCATCTGCCCCTATGGTGGTTGTGAGGGCTAAATGAGTTAGTTAATCCGTGTGGCAGGTTTAGCAGAGTGCCAGTACTCGGTATTTGCTGTCATCACTCTTAGTAACATTGTTGCCGTTTTGGTGGGTCAAGAGCCCAGACGCTACAATGTGGCTGCCTGCAGTCTAGTTCTGATTTGGGGCAAGTGACTATATGGCACCGTGCCTCAGTTTCCCCATCTGTAACAAGAAGAGAATGAAATTCCTCTCAGAGTTTTGTAAAGTTTTGACGGGCTAATTCACACAGGATGATTGTAGAGAGAGCACTCTGTATGTGTGGCAGTTGTTCCTTCCTTCCAGAACTTGCATGCCGTGTGTATCTTTCCTTCATTGTAGCTAATGTTGCCTATTCGATATTCATATCTACCTTTTTCTTCCCTAGCAATGAGACCCCTGTATTACTGGAGCAAGTACCCTGGGGTAAGACTACATTTCCCAGCTTCTCTTGCAGCTAGAGATGACCAAAGAGATATAAATAGAAGTTGTAGGTGAGGTGTGCAGGAGAGCTCTTTAAAAGGGGTCGACTCAGCTATGAGAGACATCCCTTTTGCCTTCCTCCTCTGCAACCTCCCCCCCGCCCCATTACTTTTTTCTATTTCCTGCCTGGAACTCAGATGTGATGGCCAGAGCTCCAAGGGCCATCTTGAACCATGAGACAAACATTGAAGCAGGAAGCCCCAAGGTAAAGCTGGTGACACCAGAAGATAAAGGCCCTTGGGTTCTTGGAGGTGGCGGAAGAGCCAGCCACACAGGTCCTTGTCTGCCTTGTTCTGACTTTGTTTACCTGATAGAAACATAAATCTCTGCTTTTGAGGTCTCTGCTGTTTTGTTTCCCTGTTCCTGGCAGCTAAATCTATTTCTGATACATTTGCCAAAACAGAATCAATCTATATGAGCTCTCTTGTGACCTGCATTTCTTAGCGATGGCCCAGGGCTTCCTTGCCTGAGAATGTTCCACTGACACGATTGCACGTAAGTGCAGAACAAAGGGTTTGCTCTTTGCTTAGGAAGAATAATTTGCCTCAGATGTGGCGGAGGGATTTCTTTGAATCCATTTTAATTGCAGAGGTAATGCATGAAGACATGGTGCCATGAGAATGTTCCGCCTGTCCTCAGGTGTCTCCCCTGAGACTCTGAAATGTCAGTGTGCCTGGGAACGGGCATGAACCAGGCCCCGGAGTGGTCGGAATCTCTTCTGCTGACTCCAGTGAGCTAGAACCGTGCTCCCCACCCTTCCGATGTGAGCAACCAAGGAGGCCCCTCAGCTCGGGGACAGAGAGGGACAGCCCCCACGGCAGCTCCCAGAGCGTGCTGACAGCTGCACTGGGACGAGATACCCCACCACCCCAAATAACCCCTCGGCCCTAGGCTGCTGCCGTGGCCACCTGCTCCCCTGAGCCCTTTGCCAGCCTGCCTGGGGCCAGCCCAGCTGGGAGCTCTGTGAGGTGAGTCTGCAGGCCAGGACACTGGGCAGGAGAGCTTTTATTTTTATAGCTGTCACCAGATCCCTTCCTCACAGGCCCCAGCCCTGGAGCCCTGGGCGGGGACGGAGGTGGCCAGGGAGGAGGAAGGCTCTTCAGGGAAGTGGGTGGGTGGTGGGGGGTCAGCAGGCTGTGGAGGAGGGAGGACAGGGACAGGGTCGGTCTACCTGGGCTACCCCACCTAAGCCAGACCTTTGTCTTCTCTTGCTGAATGTGGCTGTCATCGTGTTCGCCTTGCTGACCCTCTTAGGTGAAGGACGTGTGACTGATGGGGATCCCTTCATTGCTTTGCTCTTGCAACTTAGGCGCAGGGCATTTAGCTAATCCTGCTCGCCTGTTCTTAGGACGTGATTGCCATCGGTCCTTGCAAGGCTTGCGGTGCCTTTTGTTTTAGTTTCCGCCTTCGCCCCGGCTCCCCACCCACTTCTCACGGCCCCACTTCAACGCGGTGGATATCTGTGCTTCTCTGTGCGCTTCGTCGTGTTGTTTTACGTCTTTTCCTCTCAGTGAAATAGACACATGCAGGAAGTGCGCACCACACAGGTACACAGCCCGGGGAATTTTCCCTGCCAAGAACCGCACTTGTGACCTGAAACCGGGTCAAAAAACAGGCCCTTCCAGCACGGCAGAAGCCCTCCTGCCCCTTCAAGTCACCACCCCCACCCAAGGGTGATCGTTCTCCTGATTTCTAGCCACGAACGTGAATTTTGTCTATTTCTCTACTTTATGTAAGTGGAGCCACACACTATGTATCCTTTTGTATCCGACTTCTTTTATTCAATAGTGTAACTGTAACATTCATCTAAGTTGCTGAGTGTACCTATCAGGATTTGTGCCTTTTCTGTTACCAAATAGCATTCTATTGCTTGGATGGACACAGTACAGGGGTGGGCAAAAGCAGGGTTGCAGTTGTGAGTAGGTGAAAACACAGAATTTACACTTGTATTATTATGTGTGAATTATTGTATTATTTTCCATACAAGTAAGTGTAAACCTAGTTTTGCCCACCCTGTATATTTCCCCATTTTATTGCTGAGGGGCATTTGGGTTGTTTCCGGCTTTAGCTCTTTAGAATTGGGCTGTGATGAACATTCTAGGATACATGTCTTTTGGTGAACATAGGTACATAAATATTTCAGTTGGCCATATACCCGGGGAGCGCCTTGCTGACTCATAGGAAATGCTATGAGTGTGTGTTTTAATTCCTGTTCATGGTATTTAACCCCAGATCTTATACGATTTCTTCGTTTTTCAGTTGAAAAAATTGTTTTTGCCTTAGTCAGTGTGGTCTGCTCTAACACAATACTGTAGTCTGGGTGGATTATATAAACAACAGAAACTTACCTCTCACCATTCTGGATTCTGAGACGTCCACGATCGACGTGCCGGCAGACCTGCTCTCTCGTGAGGACCTGTTTCCTGCGCCAGAGACCTGGGTCCTCACCTGGCGGGAGGGGCTCAGGAGCTCCGAGGGGTCTCCGGGACAAGGGCACTAATCCCGCTCACTCGGGCTCCGTCCTCCTGACCTTCCAAAGACCCACCTTCAAAGACCATCCCACGGGGTCGTTTCAAAACACAGATTTTGGTGGACACAAGCAGTCAGTCTGTAGCACTTTTTGCTTTCGAATAGAGCTCAAATTTTTAGAAAAGCTACAACACAGTACAAAGAATATTTTTATTGAATTATTTGAGACTACATTGCTGACCTGTTACTTTATCACCTCCTAATACTTTGATATACAGTTTCCACAAACAGAGGCATTTTCCCTATAACCACAATATGTAACTATCAAAATTCAGAAACGAGCATGATACATCACTACGATCTCATCCGTTGCCAGTTGCCCGATAATGTCCAGTGAAAGGATCTGGTTCAGAATCGCGTCTCACTTAGTCGTCACGTCTCCTTTAGTCTCCCTTCTTCTCTTTGTCCCATTGTTTTGATGATCATTCCTGCCCGCCCCAGTTTTATTGAGATATAATTGACATAGAACACTGGATAAGCTGAAAGTGCACAACACCGTGATTTGCTCTATGTACACACTGTTGAATGATTACCACAGTAAGCGTAGCTAACATCCATGACCTCACGTAGTTACGGTTGTTTTCCTTGTGGTGAGAACGGTGTTCACGCGGATCCTTGGCTGCGGCGATGTCTGCCAGACGGCTCGGCCGTCAGGTTCCTCTTCCCCCTTTGCAGCAATAAGTGTTTGAGGGGAGGTACCCCAGGCATGTAAACATCCTGTTCCTCTTCAGCTTTCCTGTGGCTCGTTTCTTTTTCTCAGTATGGACTCCTGGTTTTCTATTTTATTCAGCGGGTTTCGGCACAGTGTTATTATTGTCCATTATGTGGACATTATGTGGAAGGTGCTCACACCTTCCACGTGTGACCACGGAGAGCCCCTTGGAGCTGGCTTCTGTGCCCTCCTGAAATGGCACCATCGAGCACTTCCTTACCTTTCTGGCACAGGGGCTTCAGGCTCGGCCGGTGCTGTTTCGGCCCCTGCCCTGGAGTCAGCCCCCTCTGCAAGGGGCCCTGGCTCCTCTGCCTGCAGAGAGGTATTTAGAAACCAAGGTGTCAGCACCAAGGGCGCTCCCTGCTGCTGGGGGGTCGCTCCCAGACGCTCTCAGTGGGCAGAACTAGGGGCTGTCTGTAGGCGTATCCATACACACACACTTACGTCTGTGTCCTTCCTGTGTCCAGTGACTGTCTGTCTGCCTATCGTCTATGTGGGAAACTTTAAGTTTGCACCGTAGCTCTAGTTTCACTCCAGCGCCGCACGGTTCATCCCAATGATCTCTTTCCACATCCAGAACTCTCTCTTCCGACAGTGGCTTCCATAATTGTTGGTGTATTTACTTATTTGGTCCGTCCCCCATATGTAACCAATTTCCAGTCTCTGCACTTTCCCTCGCCCGCTCCCTCCCCACCTGGAGGCCCCCTAATCCTGCTCTGGACCCCCCATCATGCCGCCTTTCCTGTGGGTGATCTCCATCCAGTCAACTCCCCCATGACCTCTATGCAATGTTTTCCAAAAAAAATTTTTTTTACTTAATTTGAATGCATAATAGATGCTCATTGTTCAAAATTCAAAACATATGAGCAGTTTTGTAGTGAAAGCTTGGTCAGCCCCCCACTCCTGCCTTCCTACTCCCAGTTCCCTTGTTCCCAGTTCCCCTGAGGGTCACTCGGCAGTTCGCACACACACACACACACACGCACACACACGTGTGATATTTCTCCACATCACACACCCAAGCACTTTCCACACTGGCATATATTTGCTTTTTTCATCGAATAACATGTTTTGGAGGTTGCTTATGTCAGTAGTATAGGGCTGCTTCATTCTTTGTAATGGACGCTCAGTGTTCTGTTGCGTTGTGTACCATAATTCTCTAACCAGTCCCCTTTTGGTGGGCGCTTAGGTGGTTTCCAAACCTGTTTTACGCTCCCACAAGGCTACAATGGACAACCATATCCACTCGGTCACGTTTTGCACAGGGCAGCCTGCCTTCCTGGAAGACTGGGCCTCCGAGATGTCTCCGCATTGCTGTGTCCCTCTAATTCACTGTTTCCTTTTCTCACTGTGAAGCACAGTGTTCCTCTCGGTGTGTCTGCAGCATCGCAATGGACTCTTCCCCTTGCGATGGACACTGATGTTGCTTCCAAGTCCCCAGAGCCACCAACACGGTTGCGATGACGATCACCGAGTGTGTCTCTGCCGCAGCGAGGTTGTCCGGGTCCTCAGATGGAGTTCGGGATGCGTGTGATTGATGGATAAACTGAGGTGGACGTCCCACGGTCCCCCTGCCAACGTCGGCCAGTTCTTCCTCGGTGCCTTCTCTCCCTTCACTATCCCCCCTGTCAAGCTCGCGAGTCACGTGGGTTTGAGTCCATGTTCCAGCTCTGTCATGTAGACGTTTGACCTGGAGCGAGGGGCTCCTCTTCTGAGCCTCAGCTTTCTCCCCTGACCGTTGGGCAGCGTGGGCGGGGCCTGGTGGAAAGCAAGCTCTCGGTAAACACCAGGCAGGTCCCATTACATTAGGGTCCCAGGCCTTCGTGGCCTAAGCCTCTACCTCAAGCTTAGGTCTGGGGACACAGCGCCCCTCAGGCAGTGAGAGAGAAAGGGGCAGACCTGGACAGGCACAGGGAGCCAGGGAACTGGGGCTGAGGTTGTCATGTCACAAGAAGGGTTGTAACCAGACTTCTGATTCAGTACTATTGGACAGAAAAGCGGTAATCTGGATGGGGATTGATGTTCATTCACTCATTCATGGTCTTCTTAACAGCCTGTGGCTTTGGGCAAGTGACTTACCACTTCTGTGCCTCAGTTTTTTTCATCTGCAAAATGGGGATGGCAACCCCAGTACCTATGTTACAGGGCGTAGTGAGATTCAATGAGATGACACACGCCCAGCACTTAGAACAGTTCACACATAGGGAACGCTCGGTAAATACCAGTTACTACCACAGTTCATTTGCCCAACATCTTGTTTATGGAGAATCTGCCACATGTCAGGGTTAACTGTCTGCCTGCCTGCAAGCAGAACCACCCAGACCCTCGGATGCTATACAGTCAGAGCCCAGAAAAAATGACAGGCTCCTGGGGTGTAACCACCCCCAC
>PVKM010049204.1:0-10995 GCA_004027735.1 Carollia perspicillata
AAGAGGACGAACAGGAGGCGGCTGTGGCTCTGCATTTTATCTTTTAAAAAAAAAGAAAAAGAGGGGAAACCGTCCCCCGAGGGGAAGGGCCGCACGTGGGCCACGTCTGTGGTTCTCCGTGGACTTCTGCACGGGTCGCACTGCCGCCCCAACCTTCTAGTTTCTTTCGGCAACGGCGGCAGTGGCCCCGCCCCGGCTGCTTTCCCCCTCGCTGCTTGTGGAAGCCCCTTCCCTGGCGCCCTGGGGGCACAGCTGAGCTCCAGGGAGACTGCAGAAGCGCCGTCAGGGCCCCCAGGGTCACGGGTCAGCAGACCCTCTGCGGGTTTCCAGAAGCCCGCACCAGGCAAACCCCCACTCTGTGGGTCCAGTGTCCACCCTGACAGCGCGGGCTCCGTACAAGGGGGGCCAGGGCTGCACGGCGGCTGGGCCAGGCTGACAGGGCACGTCCGGGGCTTCACACCACTGTGCACTGCTGTCCCGGCAAGCCCCCTGAACTCCTCCCAGTCTCTTGCCGGAGATGGGCAGCGAAGAAAGGGGGCACGGGGGGAGCCTGCGGCTCCAGGGCTTTCTGCCGTTCCAGGACAGGGACACCCAGTCAGTTGCTGTCGTTCTTGATGACCACCTCCACCCCGTGGTGCCGCAGCTGGGCTCGGAGCAGCAGGTTCTTGTTCTTGAGGTCTTCCACCTGACACGGGAGGGGGCGGTGAGGGGTGGGAGTCCCCGAGCACATTCCCGAGTCCACTAGCGCAGGGGAAGGACACAGCCTCTCTATGGAAAACGAAGCACAGACTCCCAAGGGGCTCAGCGGCCGGGGGGTGGAACAGGGCTCCTGGGGACAGGAAGCTGACCTGCTGGCGAAGCACATCGTTGTCCAGCTGCAGCTGGTCGAGGCCCTGCAGCTCTTCAGACAGCCGGTGGTTACTCTGCCGAAGCTCCTGGATGTAGTCGCAGGCCTTGGACAGGATCCCACCTTTACTCTGCAGGAAAGGCCAACAGAACGAGGGCTGGAGCATAACACACCCGGCTTGCTTTCCAAGAGCAGCTCGCACCCGGGGCCTTGTTTCCCCCAGAGGAACCTCAGAGAGTGGAAGGCATGGCTGCCGTGTGTGCCCACAGGACACAGAACGTGGACACCCGCCCCCCGAGGAGTCTGCCCTGACCTGGCCCGACTTGGTGCTCTCCATGGAGCAGTCTGGGATGATCTTGGACAGCTGCACGATCCAGTTGTTGATCTTGTCCCGGCGGCGCCGCTCCACTGTGGGGGCAGTGAGGACAGGGCGACTCAGCGAGCGCGAGACACAGGCCCAGGGACGGTGACCTGCCCTCCCCGCAACACCACTGCTGCCCCCAGGTCCCTGAATGCCCCCACCTTCATTGTGCTGAGCCCTGCGCTTCTCATCCCGCGTCGTCCTGGGAGCTTCTGACTTCCTGGCAACGCCAGTGGCAGCCGAATAACAGAGGTCAAACGTAAGAGTGGCATTCGGGTGAGGAGTCACACGAGAGCTGGCCCTCGTGGTAACTGAGAATAAACAGGGTTACTCACGGGGAGTAAGGGTGGGTCCTGGGGGCGATGGAGCGCTGGCTTCCTCCCTGCAGCACTTCCTGTGGTGACATCATCACGAAGAACTGGCCTGTGGGGGGCAGCATGGGCTCCCTCAGGATGTGGGACTAGGAGCCTCACCAAGTGCTGAGGCCCAGGCCCTGGGACCTCCCCTTCTCAGGGCCAACTTCCTCCTGCCTCCTGCCGGGGCGGCAGTCCCACACACACCACTGCCCAGGGCTTAGTGACCAGTGCAGGTCACGAGCAGAAGCCTGCCGCCCCCAGCATGTCCCATAGCCTCCCCAACCCTGTAGCCAGGGTCCCCATAGGGCATCTCACCTGTGCTGGGAGGCGTGGCCTGTCCCAGCAGTGCCTCTGAGCCCTGCGTGGTAACAACGGCTGCGGTGCTACCCGACGTGGCCCCAGCAGCCCCGTCCCCCACGGCAGTGCTAGGGAAGTACGTGTAGTGCGTCTCGGCCGCTGTCCCCTCTGTGTCGACTGCATCATCACTGGTGAACGCCCCTTGGATCACCGCCTGGAGGGAACCCGGAGGATGGAGTCCAGTGGCCATCAGACTCCCCAGTGAAGGACTCTGCAGCTTCTACCCCCTTAAGGAGGGAGGGAGGCCCAGAAAGGGGGAGCCCAGGGCTTGGGGACAGGGCAGCCAGGTGCCTCACCATCCCTAGCCTCAACCAGCCCACTGGCTCCCTGCCTCATCTCATTCTCAGAGCTCCGGCCCCTGCCCCCACCTGCCCTGTACCTGGGTCATGGACTGAGTGGCAGGGTAGCCACTAATGGCGCCAGTCCCCTCGGTCTGGCCATCCAGCTGCCCCTCAGACACCTGGATCACCCTGTACATCACCTAGAAGCAAAGAGGACAGGGACAGGGAGGGAGAGAGGGATTCAGAGAGTAAATGCTAGGGTTTTGATGCCCACACCAAGTGTCTCCTAGACAGGCCCCCAAACAAGAGTCCTCCAGAGACACAGAGCCAGCTGCTGCCTGTCTGCCCCCACAGGCAGGTCTCGGCAAAGCCCTATGCCACATCCACCTCCACTCCGAACCTCGGACTGCAGCCCCCACCCCCAGACGGTCCCCACCTTCTCCTCGCCCTCCAGGTCTCCACATGACAGGGGCAATGACCTCCCTCCAGCCCAACCCCAATATCACCTGCAGCCACCTGGCCCCTCCCTTACCTGGCCCCCATTCTCAGTTCGGAAGACGTACTTGACGTTGGGGTCAGGGAAGGTGGCAGCGGACTGGATGCTGGCGATAGCCACACTGGTGGGGTCCTCCCCAGTTGCTACTGCACCTAAGTTCAAGGAGCAAGGAGGAGTCGGTGTGCTGCTGCCTTTCTCCCCGTGTCACTTGCCTGTCGCTCAGGGAAGACGGTGAACAGGTGGCCCAGGGCGGAGGGAGAGGCCATGCCTGTCCCAGCCGAGGTGCAGTGCACTGCTGTCTCCACCACTCACCTTCCTGGATCTGCACCGTGCCCTCTTCCGTTTCAGCTGTTTTCTGCTGCCTGTTTGGAGGGGCAGAGGGGAGAGTAAGGGAAGAAGTGCATGAAGAGTTCGCTGGTGCCGGAACACATGGGCCCAAAGTTGCTCGCATGCCCAGCAGGCACCAGGATGGCGTGGAATTCGCTGAGTGCTCCTGGTGCGCAGACCCGGAGCAGCCACAGCCATGCTCACTACTGAGGGCAGGGCTACGAGGCAAGTAGCACTGCTTGCATCTCAAATAACGTTTGAAATGTATGTTAACAATACTTTAGGTGTTGACTGATCTTAGGAGAGAGGACGTGGTGGGGGGAGAGACCTTGGTTTGTTCTTCCCCTTACCAAGGCAGGGATCGAACCCACAGCGTTGGGTATCTGGACCATGCGCCAACCCACGGAGCGGCCTCACCGGGGCCTGCTTGCACTTTACAGACCAGAAACCAAATCTCAGTGCCACTGCGGATTCGGGTTCGGGAGCAGCGACCCCAGAGCCAGGGCAGTCTCCCACCACGACCCCCCCAATGCTGCCCCTCCACACTCACCCCTTCATCTCTCTGTGAGGCGGTGCATCCGAGGGGCGGGCCCTGCCGTGCAGTCTTCGCGTCCCCCTCCTCACAGGCCTGAGCGCTTCGTCCTGGCAGAAATGAGGGGTCTGCAGTGACTCCTGGACACTGGGCGCCCCTGTGTCAGCACACAGGCTCTCTGAGACATAGCCAGGAACAAACCGACCACCCCGGCGTAGATGCTGAGATGGGCCGCGGGCAGTGCCCCCCACCCCCGCGGCACCCCTCCTGGTGGGGAGGGGACGAGCACACTGGAGCTGACAGGAGAGGTCTGCAACGCCACCTTCAGGCACCACCGGGCCCCTCTTGCAGCTTCTCAGCCACACGCCAAACACCAACCAACTTCTGTTCTCCAATCTCAGAAGGGGAAGCCTGAAGCCCATGACCCTCCCGAACCCGAAATACCAGACTTGGCCGTTGGGCCCCCTGACAGTCACAGGACTGTTGTTTTGCGGTGTCCAGATTTATGTCATTTGCTAGAGATCCAAAAGGCCAAGTGTATCATCCCCAAGCCCCTGTATCTTATTCACCAAGCCTAGAACAACACAGTGGCTAACATGTTGCCATGACAACTCCAAATCCACTGAGCCCAGCAAGAAGGGAAAAGACTCGGGGCCCAGGGTTCCGAAGGAGGAGACAAAGGAGGAGGAGCCCACCCACAAGGTGCGGGCAGGAGGACGCCGACACCCAGCCAGCGGGCAGGAAAACGACGTGCTGAGCGGACAGATGCCTCCAGTAAGAAACCGCTACACAGAGCAAAGCAATAAAATAATCCCGACGCGACAGGGGTAACTTTTGGATACATGCTCTACCCAGAAGGTCCCCCAAACCTTTCCTATCCCAAGAAAATCTTCAGTGGACGAGCTTTCGAAAGCCCGGGTCCAGAGAAAGCGCTCACCAGGAAGAAAAAAAAAGGGAACTGAAAGCGAAACCGTCGGGAGGAGGCGGCGCGCGGTCCCCAAGAGGAAGCGGCGCTGGCGGCCTGGACCACCCACCTGTCCGTCCCCGAGCCTGCGCGGGCAGCGCCCCAGGTGCCCGGCGGACGCGGGAGGGGCGGCGGGGCGGGCGGGGCACGGGGCGTCTCCGCCGCCAACAGCTGTCAGCCCGGGACCGCCTCCGAGGCCCCAGCCGCGGGTCGTCCAGGTCTCGGTTGCGCGTCCGGAAGCATTTCCCGTGCGCGCGGGGTACGCGACGCGGGGACCCGGCCGGGCGCGGCGGCGTGCACGCTCGCCGAGGTGGGCCCGGCAGGGCCGTTCCCGGCGCGGACACAAAGGGGAAACGGTGGAGCGCAGAGGGGCCCGGCGCCAGCCTCGCTGGGAGCGCGCCGCCAGCAGCCCCCAGCAGGCGCCCGGCCCGGCCAGAAGACCCGGGGGCACACAGCGCGCCGCGCTCGGCCCGGCTCCAGGAGGCGGGACGCGCGGGCCGCAGTTAGAGGCAGGCGCGGCCCCTCCCTCAAAACAAAGGCTTCCCCCGGGGACTTCCCTGGCCCGAGAGTCGGAGAGACCGTGGAGGCTGCCCTTCCTTGCCGGTGCACCCTGTCTCCAGCTCCCGTCCTGTGCTGCACTCACCGGCCTCCGTCGCCTCAGCCGCCGACTCCCCCGGACAGCGCGGCTCGCCGAATTCGGGCAGCTCCATCGACAGCTGCGCATGCGCGCTCCCAGCCCGCGGCCATGCTGGTGAGGGGCGGAAGTGGCCCTCTCTACCCTCCGCCCGCCCAGGCCCTGAGCCCTCCCACTTCCGTCGGCCCCATCTTGATGAGGGCGGAAGGGAACGACTTCCCGGGGTCCGAGAAGATGACGCTAGAGGCCAAGGGGCTTTCGGCATGAACGGGACAAATACGACTAACTTGTATTTGTTAGTCGTATTCCTGCTGGACGGGGCCTTTTTATTTAGTTCCTAGAAAGGGAGGCCCGCCGCCCGGCGGCGCCATCTTTAACAAGGGCTGGCAGGAGATTCTGCAATCGGGACACCTATTTGTAGTGTTTCCGGCTGGAGGTTACGGTGCCTTGGCACACTTGGGTCTGGGTACACGCCTTTGTATTAGCGTCCGCTGTCACTCGCCCAGAGACCTCTGAGGCTTCCAGCCTGTGAAGCTGTTTCTGCAGCGGGATCTCGATGCCCGCTCTTCACAGTGGGCGTGAAGCGCAGGTGTGGGGTGTCACAGGTCTCAGAGCCCCTGCCACTCATTACCTCGGAGCCGTCGCGAGCCTCGGGACCTAATGAGCCTTGGTTTTGTCAACCGCAGAACACTGAGACCAGTACCAACCTGACACACAGAATCGACAGGGGACAAAGGAAAGGGCACATGGGGAACATAGCCTCTGCGGTGCACAGGGACCCTTACGTAAATGCAAGTTTCTCTTCCCAGTTTCCTGACCACCGTGAACCCAGCCCTAGTGTCTAGCCGCAGGTCTCCATGACAACCACCGAGCGGGAGCCCGGGAACGAGGAGAAGGACAAGGATGGGCCACACCTGAAATGGTGATGCCTGTCACCCAAGACTTGAATAAGAATAATGAAACTCCACACTATTTACGTGTAAAAATACAACTTTTATTCTGAGACACAGGCCCTTACGGGGATGGGACCTATGGCCCCAGCCTGTCTAGAGAAGGCATCCCAGGCCCTGAGTGGTGCCATTCCCTGTCCCTGAAACAGGAGGAAGTTATTCCAAAAGAAAAAAGAGGCCAAAGGGATCTGTGGGAGACCCCTGGAGGCGGAGGGTGGGGGAGCTGGAAAGGGAGCCAGTCCCTCCAACAGGCACTGAGTTCTCCAAAGAGCTTCTCGGACCTGCGGCTCCTCATGCGGAGGGAGGGCCAGGAGCTAAACAAGGTCCCACAACACAATGAGGGCCAAGGACCTTGAGGGCCATAGGCTCTAACCTGGCCTGTCCTCCCCGCCTCCGCCCCGGGGCTTCCCTGAAGAGAAGTTCACAGCCTCAGGAAGGCAGACGCTTGCTTGGAGTTCCCCTTCATTCTTCCCTTTGAGAAACCTCTCTGTTTTCTGCCTACTTGTTGTTCCCTTTGGCCGATGACCTCACTCCTAGGAACAGGCCCTTGGTGGCTTTCCTGGGACTCTCCTGAGGGATGAGTGCTTTGTGTCTGACACAAGTTCCGGAACACCAGCCGGGACAGTGCCTCCCACAGTCAGAAGCTGGAGGGCCAAAGCCCACAGAGTCAGGCGCTGCCTCTACTTGGGCTGCAGAAGACATGCTCTCAGGGACTCCAGAGATTGAAGACCACTACTGTACCCTGTGGCCCAGCGCTCTGGCCCTGATCATAGTCCCTCACCCTTCCCAGGGCTAGCCTGTGTTTCAAACGCATATGTGCGGCGCTGTGGGGGCCCAAGGGGGTGAAGGGCCTGGGGTTCTCTGGGGGGCAGACTAAATCGGCTCCGGGGTTCAGACATTTCCGTGCCTTCAGGAGGGAGCTCCAGGAAGCTGAGGGGCCGAGGGGAATGGGCAGGGATCCCACTACAGGGAAAGGTTCTGGGGATGAGGCTGTAGTCCTCACCCCCAGTACAGGTCTGTGTCCTCCGAACTCCTTGAGCCTCAGTTCTCTGGCGGTCCCGGGCCAGGGCCACAGCAGCATCAAAAGAAAGGCTGCCCCCATTCCGCCAAGAGGAGCGAGAGGCTCGGGACCCCCAAACCCTCTCCCCGGGAGTCCCATCCAGCCGTCCAGGTCTCGGGCATGGGTTTGCAGGCGCCACGTGGATCTTGCTACACATCGCACTGGGCATCTTGGCAAACTGGGGCTTAGGGGGCACCACCGGCACAGAGCGGACCTGTTGGACCTGCACCAGGGTGGAAGCCAGGCGCATGCCCACACTGCCAGCTGAGCTAAGGGGACAGGGGCACAGACTGCAGCCCTCTGGGCTGGGCTGCCCCTCAGGCTCCATCTCCTCCGGCCGGGGTGGCTGTGGGGCTGCCCGTTCTGTCTCAGAGGACTGGTCATTGCTCTCTTTGGCACTGTCAACCTCCAAGGACACTATATATGACCCTTCTAGCAGAAAGCCCTCTTCTAAACGGTCCCCTCCAGCCCTCTGCTCTCCCTCCGCCTCCCCATCCCCACTCTCCCGCTCCTTGCTGACCTCCCCTGCTCCTCCTTCAGCTGCTGCTTCTGCGCTTCTGTCTTCGCCATCTCCTTGGTCTTCTCTTGCCTCTAGGTCTCTGTTCTCCCCCTGCCCTCGGACTTTCCCCTCACCCTCTCTGCCTCCCTCAGCTTCTGGCGTGTGCACCACCTCCCAGCTCTTCTCAGCAGCTTGCTGTTCCTGGGCCCTCTGCTGGAGGTCCCTGCCAGCCTCTGCCCCGGCTTCCTCTCCTTCCTCAGCCTCCTCCTGTCTCTCAGTCGTTCTTTCCTCCTCCTCCTCCTCACTCCACTCTCCTTCTGTTTTCTCCACACCCTTAGCTTCCTCCATATGCTCATCCTCCTGCAGACCTTTGGATTCCTCATCCTTGGCTTCTGTCTCTTCCCCTTGCCCTTCTTGCAAACTGACCATCATCTCTTGCCTTCCTCCAGCATCCCCTCCTTCCTCACCTGCCTCTCCAGCCTCCACCTTGCCCTCTGGACTCCCCTCAGCCTCCTCCCTGATGTCCCACCTGCTGCCAGCCTCAGCCTCCTTGTCATCCCCAACTTCCCAGCATGGCTGCCCCCTCTCAGCCTGCCCTGGAGCGTCCTGTCTTGCACACCCAGCTGCCTCTTCCTCCAGACCGCCCAGGCTCTCCCAGGCCTTGGGTTCGGGCTCCAGAAGAGGACTGAGGTCGTCGTAGGCACTCAGGAAGACTTCCTCCCCGCTCTCCTCCTCTGCCGCAGGCCCAGGCCCTGCTGAGTCTGGGGAGCAGCAGCTGGGAGCCAGGACAAACTGGGCATCATCCAGAGACAGCTCATCCAGGGGCGGCTCCACGGAGAACTCCTCCACCTGTGGGCATGGCACATGGTTCAAGACCAGGGTCCCTGTCTCCCCTCTGGATTCTTTGCCTCCCCTCCTCCCAGCATGGCTCCCCCTCACCTGAGGCCCAGCTCCTAGCAGCTCCTCCAGGTAGCCGATCCCAGGGTCGTCATCCCCAGGGGAGAAGGCTGCTCCTGTGGCTCCAGCCTTAGCCACGTCCCCAGCCTCCACCCCCACCCACTCAGGCTCCGAGCCGCTTGAGTCCTCTAAGAAGGAGAAGGAGTCCTGCACCTCCTGGGACAGGCAGTCCTCCAGGGCTGGAGCTGGGGCCAGGGCCACTGGGCCTGAGTCGGCCAGGGCACCCGGGGCTGGACTTGCCTCCAACTTCTCATCTGTTGGAAGAAGGGTAGTCCCAGGAATACGAAGGTCAAGGTCAGCCCTGACTCTTTTCCCACATGGGTCTTCCTGGCACTGCTGCCCTAGGGGTCCAACACACCCAGCTTGGCCCCCTACCTGGCTGATTTCTTCAAACCAATATTCTGAACTATTGGCTTACGGCTGCCTTTGTCCTATTCCTACGAGATGCCGGGTGCCGTGCTGTATGTTTTAAAATGCATTATCTATTTCCCCACAAAAGCACCCTATGCTATAGGACATTTGCCTCCATTTTACACATGAGGAAACCAAGGCTGCCAGCGAGTAAGCGGTTTGTCCAAGGTCCCAGGACAAGGGGCGCGGACAAAGTTTGACCCCACAGCCGCTCTGTGGCCATGCCCTCGGAGGTGAGAGCACGGTGAGAGCACCGCTCAGCTCCCAGCTCTGCCACTGCCCCCCTAAACCAGTGACTCGGGCTTAAGCAAGGCTCTGGTGCAACTGCCAAGACACAAGGATGACAACAATACCTGTGTCATGAGACCACGAAAAAATGAACAAAGCTAACACCTGCAAAGTCCTTAACACAGCACTTGGCACATAATAAGCCTTCGATGAGTGCCAGCTGGTGTGGCTGGTCTGACTGCCATCACTGCCACCAGCGGTGCACGTCCACCTTGCACGTGGTAATTCCTGCCACGTGTGTCTGACAGGACCCCGTCCGTGCGTGTACAAGAGCCCCTCTGCATGTATTTCACACGAGTGCATGATGTTACTGGACTCCCTCAGCCTTGAACCAGGGGTGGCAGCTGAAGGGAACCACCCAAAGCCAAGGGCTGAGGCCTTTTCCCTCCCCCAATCAGAGCTTCAGCTCATTCCCCGCAGTCACCACGCCCAGTCCTGGGCAATCCCTGGGTCCTCACCTGGGGGGCCGGGGCCGTGGCTGGAGGCAGGGCTTGGCCGGGGCTGTAGGGCAGGGCATTCTAGGCCCCGGGTGAGCCTGGCCAAGGACATGTTAGAGATGATATTCGGGGGCACGTTGAGGATGGAGGTGATGTGCAGTGGGAGGTTGACATTGTATGGGTCTGAGATGTGGACGCCAGCGCAGCGCTCCGCACGGCTGCCACCCCCAGCACGGGCTGCTGGCCGCCCAGCTCGTGGTGTTCCTGGCTCAGAGTTGGTGCTGCCCAGGACCTCTGCCTCGGGCTCCACTTCACCCTCCGCTCCCTCTGCAGAATCGTTCTCAGTTATCAGCGGGCTAGTCTGGGGGCTGCTGGGCGCCAGCAATCCCTCTGGCTCTGTGGAGGAGAGAGGCAGGCAGTGTCCCCCGCTGTAAGGGCCCTAGACTGCTCAGGAACGCTCTGGAACAGGACAGAACGCTCCCTGCTTCCTGGAGCCTGACAGTGAGGACAGCCTGCACAGGACCACGCCCAGATTCCCTCGGCCACACAGCAAACCTTCCCCAGCCCCAGGTCACACATGGGTCAGCCCTCCCCCTCCTTCCCTGCAGACGCCATCACTGGCTGTCACCCCCCCACACGCATGCCACCGTGTCCCTGCATGTACTCATGTGAGCACACCCATAGAGAAGATGACAGACACCCTGTCACCTACGATGCCCCATCATACCAGCACTATGGCTGGTAAGCAATAGACACATGTCACGTATTTTGAAATTAGTGGGTACACTTGGCTCCGATTGCACACACACAAATGCACAGGCAGTGGTCTGGTTCACAACACTGTCATTCCCCTACAGATACGCTCACAGACGCTCACAGGCCCTCCCTGTGAACACCTCAGCACACTTGCAGGTGCACTCCTGTGCTCACCGTCACTGGCCCCCGCCGACGCACTCAGTGAGTCCATGCTCTTGGCTGGTCGCAGGGTCCCCTTATCCGATTTGTCCTCTGCAAGGCAAGCGGGCGTGTGGATCCAGGGCCTGGCATGCCCACGATGGAGCTCCCGCCCATCGCCCCACACTCACCTCTGTCCTCAGTGCCCCGTGGGAGTTTACGCTTGGTCTCATGGCCAGAGCGACCCAGGTTGAAGATGGATCTCCATTTCCTGACCTTCAAAGACCCCTTCCTCCTGGAAGCAGTGGAGACATCAGTGAGGTTGGGCCTGGAGGCCAGTGCGT
>PVKM010049205.1:0-10994 GCA_004027735.1 Carollia perspicillata
GGAGCCTGCAAAGCCCCCAAAGTCATCAGGCAAATCTCTGCCTTAGTACATCAGTGTCTAGCCATTACTGTTACAATTTATAATTTCTTTGGCAATGTCCCTGGGCAGGACTGCACAGCCCCCCTGAGGAGCAATGCCAAATGTTCTGAGTCAAGAAGCATCCAACACTTCTGGTTGTCTAGCTTGAACACACACTTTTGCTGCTGACAGTGGCTTTGTATGACTCCCCCCCGCCCAGAAACCAGAGAAACCAGAGTTTAAAGACTTTGCATTTGTGGGGGCCAGCCTGTGGGCCGATGAAGAGCTCCTCTGGGGCGTGAGGTACCTGTTGCAGCCCAGGGGTTGGTCTGGGTGGCAGCTGCCAAGGCCCACGTGGCTTCCACGAGCAGCCGAGTTAATGCTGCTCTTGGACCCAGTTCATCACATTACCTGGCATGCTTTCAGCACAGAGGCTGCTCAGCGAAGGGTGTAATTTCCTGACTCTAATGCGTGACAAGGTTTCACTTAAAGGATAAAATAAAATTACCTGGGGAGGCAGACACTGGGAAGCCATAGATATGACCCGCAGGGACACTCCCGACTGGGCAGACTGGAGAAAGCACACGCGAGTCCCTGGTGCCGATGACAACGACACAGGTCCGCTCTGACTGGCAGATCCTGGTCCCAGGGCCAGGCTCAGGGGGCCGGGGCTGGAGCTCACCCTGGCTGAAGTCTGGACCTGCTTTATAGTCAGAGCGTGTGACCGTGCTCAATCAAATTGGCCCTTTCTCGACTGCAGTCCATTACCTTGGCACCTGCCGCCCGTGCTCGTCTAACCACTGAGCCCTCAGGGCACCTTTTTCTCTAGTAAGCCTCCCTCATGAACGTCGGAGGCTTCACCAGTCACGCCCGTGCCCTTAATGGAGCCTCCCACAGCCCACTGACTACAGGAACGAAGTGGAACTGGGGGCTGAGGGCTGGGCTGAGACTCGCCCGAGGTTGTTGAAGGAGTCACTGATCTAGGAGGAAGTTCTGGAAGTAAGGAGACAAACTCACAGCCACAATGACAAGGAAGGGATCCCACCTTCTATTCTGATACCATCCTGATGGGTGAAGGAAGAAGAAAGACAGAGGTGAAGACACACGAGGGAGGTTCCAGCCTGGGCGGTGGCCCCAAGCTGGACCCCAGCCCTCCTGGGAGGCACACGTCCAAGGCAGAGCATTCTTTAAAGGAACCTGCAGAACTTTGCTAGACCCTGCTTCCAGGAAGACTCGGAGCCACCCTGGCCTCTCTGCTCCTGCCCTCGCTCCTGGCAGGGTGACTAAACCAAAGTTAATGCCTGGAAGCTCTAGGGAATGCTGGGAGGAGATGGACCTCCTCCGCACCTGGCTCCAGGAGCAGCTCAGCAGACCCTGCCTCAGGCACCCACACAAGGACCTGCTCCATTAGGGACAGATGAGCTCAGGCTCCCTTCACCCCTCGGCCTGCACCAGGCACTGGGATTTACCTCGGGGCTGGCTTCTCAAGAATCCACCCGTGCTCCAGGTTACAGGCAAAAAGCTCTCATCATTCTCAGAAGGCCACAGAGGTTGCTAGGTTCTGGCACCAGCCCTGGGACTCTAGGGCAGCGCACCTGCTTCTATTTCTCTCTGGTGCTGGAGGGAGCCCAGATTTCTGGAACCGCCTCTGGGGTAGAAGTAAGGGGATCTACGTGACACCAGAGTTGACCCTCACCTAAGGGCTGCCACCAAGGGAGCCATCGGTAGTGACAGGTGCATTGAGCATTTCATCCCATCACTGCCTGGGCCCTCCCTCAGCCACCAGGCCTGGCTCTTAGGTGCGGACAGAAGGAAGCACCGATGTGCAGGGGAGGGGCTCTGACTCAGAGCAGGGTCTGGGCTTAAGACTCAGTACAGTGGATACTCCCCTGCCTGTTAAACTGAGAGGGGCTGAGCTCTACAGCAGAGGAGCAACCTGAGGGAGACAGCGCAGAGAGGGGAGGAGGTTCCGAAGACCCCAGCTTGGCCAGACACTCTCTGGGTGACTATGGACAGTGCCATTCTTCTCTCCAAACCCCCACTGCCTCCAATTTTCAGCCTCCATTTGTAAACTGGAGATGACCTCTGAGGGACTTCGGCCTCTGAGACCCTAGATGAGAACTCAGGAAGCATGAGGTATATGGTCAGATCTGTCGAAAATCCAGTCCCGGGGAAGAGGCCTCCTCTACTCCCTGGCCAATTCACAAAGCCTTAACAAAAGTGCACGCTTGGAGCTGACTGGCTGCACTTGAACTTCCTCATCCATAACTCACACGCCTGACAGGTCTCTCTGAAGAGGTGAATCTTGTGCAGAGACAGTCTTCAAGGAGACAACACCAAATCATCAGCTCTTCATGGAGAGAGCTTCATTCAGGGGCAGCTTTGGGGCTAAGCCTGACAGCTGGACATGCAGGTTGCAAAGACACCTAGTTTTAGAGCTGTTTTGACCATTTTCAGGGGTTAGTCATTGGCACCTGGAATAAGAGGAACCAAGATGGAGAGACTATTGCTTTTGAAAACGTGTGTCTGTCCTATTACTCTGGAAGCACAGAGACATTCCTAGCTAGAAGGGGCCAGGAGTCACTCCAGCAAACTGACAGTTCGACCCGATGTTTCACTCATAGGTGTTTATCCAGGAGAAATAAAACACGTGCCCACAGAAAGGCTTTTACAAGAAATGTTCATAGCTGTTTCATGGTAGTCAAAAACTAGAAACGACCCAGATGTCCACCATCCAGAATGGATAAATGATGCTATAGCCATATAATGAAATCTTACCTATCGATAACTTTAAAGAATCTATTGAGTTGTGCTTTAGCATGGATAAGTATCAAACAACAATATGCTCAATAAAATAAACCAAACGCAAAAGAGTACATCCAGTCTGATGCCATTTATTTGGAATTCTGGACAAGGCAAACTCCCCCACGGTGACCAAAATCAGAGCAGAGGTAGCTTCGGGGTGGGGATTGACTGGGAAGGGGCACAAAGGAGCTGTGTGGAGTGATGACAACGTCCTGTCTTGGGTCCATCACATGTCTTCCCCTCCACGCCTTTGGTTCAAGTCCGACAGGTCGATTTCCTGTCTGCAGACTCCCAGTCTTCTGTTCAGGCTCGTGCCATGTCCTCTCCCTGGAAAACGCCTCCTTAGGCAGTCTCTGCAGGCCCAGAGCCTCTCTGTCTCCCAGGAGCTGGTTAAAATTCCACCTTCCCCAAGAAGCCTTCCTTGCTCTCCCTCTGCCTAGCGGCATTTACTCTTTCCTTCCAGCATTGACCCTGTAGTCTGAATTCCCCGCCCCTGGTCTTTCTTTTGGCCCTAAATAGTCTTTGTATTTTTGTTAGCTGCTGGTTGTATTCATGCTTTACTTTTCTTGCTATATTGTGACTTTGCTGGCAGCCAGGGCTGGGTAGATTCCAGCCACCTCACCTCCCAATAAGGCCCACAGTACAGACCTGATATTCATACCTACCGGAATGGAGGAATGGATGAAATGTGAGTCTTCCTTTTGTTTGTGTCAGACACTGCACTGTATTGTGCTCTGATGCCTTTCGTTTCTCAGGCACGTAGGATGCAAGCCCCACTGATCTTTGCTGGAGCCCCTTCTGGGCTCTGGAGAGGGCTGGGCTGCCAGCTTCTCGCGGAGTAATTAAATGACAAATTACCTGCAGGCTCTCAGCTGGAAAACCTGCAGGAACACATCTCTTTTGTATTCATAGGATTTAATCAGATCTTAGGCTTGGAAGACCTTCACAACCTTTGTTCTCAAGGCCTGTGTTTACAGATGGGGAAACTGAGGCTCAGAGCAGGACAGTGAGTCCTTCAAAGATATCCAGGACCTTTGTGGAATGGGGTGCTTATCGTCCTCTCCTCTTGTTTCCACGGAGAGAGGGAGCACCCATTCCACTCCCCAGGATGGGACGGGACTGGAGGAAACGTCCTCACCCTTCTCTCGGACCTCTCCCTGAGAGAGGAGGAAAACGACATCACACCGGGGAGATCAGGGGAAAGGCAGAGCGTTGCCCAGGCTTTTCCACAGCCCCTATTCTCCTCCACTGCTTCCTCCACGCCGTAGGCACAGGGTCAGGACTCCCTCCCCACACCAAACAGATGCACACCCAGGGGAGGCCCAGGTGCCCCCGGCATGCCTGGTGGATAAAGAGACTTCAGAGTGGTGGACTCATACGTCACACGGTGGGCTCAGTCCAAGGTAAGCTCATCAATTCGCCTTTATCTGTAGTACAGTTGATACTATATTTTAATCCTTATATGCTTCTTGTGCATGTTCTCAGAGGTGTGGTTAATGACCGCCTCACTCTCAATGGGGCGGTGTGGGGGGCAGCAGCAGTTCCCAGGGATAGCCGGGCCTCCTGCCGCCCACCCACACTATTCCCCTAGAAGTGAGGTAGGAATTGGAGAAGAGGAGGTGCCAGGGCTGGTGCCTCAGCTTCTTGTCTGGGTGCCCAGAGAGATGGGGAAATTGGTCTCTTGGAAAACAAATGGGTGCTAGCGGGAGGCGCAGGCTCCAGGAGATGAAAGCCAGCTCAGCTTCGGCCATCCAGTCTGAAGAGGCCATGGAGCAGCCGGGGAAGGTGCCAGGAGGTAGAGGGAGACGTGACCCGGAGCTCCCGAGAGCTCCCCGGGCTGGAGATACAGACGGAGGAGCCATGAGGGCATGTGGGTGTGGGTGCATGTGTGGCTGTGGGGAGTGTGCAAAATGATCTGAGGACTGAGGACGGGGCCCTCAGGGGCTCCAAGGTAGAGGGGCAGGTAGAGAATGAGAAAACCAGCAAGACAGTGGTGGTCAAAGTGTGGTCCACTGTCCAACAGTGTCAGCGTCACCCGGTCACTCGTTGGAGACACACATTCCCCCACCCACCACGCCAGACCTACTGAATCAGGAACTCTGGGCTCGAGTTTTAATAACCGTTCCAGACCGTTCTGATGCACATTGAAGTTTAAGATTCTGTGGCATTAGAGGTTACCTTCTTAAACACATTAAATTAAATTTATTTTTAGTTATTTTCTAGGCATTCGGTAGGCTTTGATGTATGATAAACATTATTTGTAAATTTATTTTTCTGGTTGTTTATTGCCCGAATACAGAGCTAGAGTTTGACTTATGTTGGTCTTGAACCCTGGAGCCTAGAACAATTGACTTACAAACTCTAATAGTTCACCCATGGATTCATCCCTGTGGATTTCCTACATGACTGGTGAGAGACATGGGATGATGACAGGGAGGAGGCCATGGTGTGGAAATCAACAGGACATCTGTAAGCTCAATAAGAGCTATTTTATATTTTATTGAAGAAAAGGGGTCCAAAGTTAGACTGCGGGGCACTTTGCTGCATGCTATATGGGCACGCACACACTTGTGAACAGCACGCGCACGCTTGTGAATGGGCACACAGAGAACTCTCCAGATACCATGCAGGTGAAGTGGGGACTGGATTGCAGGCAAGCCAGAGTCTCCTCCTCTGTCCCACATGGCTGTCATACTTCCCCGTAGGGAAGTCAGAGATTGACACAGGTGGACAAAGTGCAATATAATCCCCAGGTAAGGAGAAGTGGCTTTCTCAGGCCTGGACAGGGTTCTGTGCCAACGGGCGTGACCAACCATCCTGGCTTGCCCCGGGACTGAGGGCTTCCCCGGGATGTGGGACTTGCATGCTACAACCAGGACAGCCTCAGGCACACCAGGCTGGTTAGTCACCCTAACTTCTAACTTGGCTTCCTCGGAGCTGAGCAGCATGTTGGGCCAAAGAAACCCAAAGAAACCATCATGAAAGTAACGCCTGACCCCAGATGCTTATTAAGTAACGATTGATGGGGAGACCCGCGGCCATTTCACAGCTTTTGTGTTCAAGTCACACGTCAGCTTTTGATGCCCACAGGCCTGCAGCTCTGCCAGCCTTGCCAGCCTCCTGCCTTCCCTGATCCTGGGCAGAGTGGGAGGGTCCTCCCACAGTCTCTTAGCAGTCAGTTCCCTGGGGATTTATGACCACTGATCATTGGCACCTGGGTACCAATCCACTAATTCACTAAGATGTCAGTTCTTTGTCATGTTTCCCCTTGAGGCTTAAGACAGACAAATTCTCATGTGCGATTTCGATCTCACAGCCAAAACTTTTACCATTTTCTATGCAAGAAGGCATCTCTTTAGTAAGACTACTGAAAGTTAAGTAAGATTACTACGGGGATAACCTGGAATTCTGTTCCATTTTTATTCTTTTAAATGAAATAATTTGCAAGTGCCTCGTTTATTATCAGTTAGAAATCACTAGCAACATTACAAACAGGCATGTCAGTGTATTAAGACCCTTCGTTGAGGACCACCAGGTTGGAAACAAGTCCCTTGAGGTAAGAGAAGACCTGCAGGTGGACAGGAGGCACCGGAGATGTTAGAAGTCACCAGAGTCAATGGCCATGACGACAAGTCCAGCCCAGATGGACTCTCTGTGACTGCAGTCTGCAGACTAGTGTCATGGCCAGCAGCGGGTCATGAACACCACTCACCACCCCCATGCACCCTCCTGGCATTGCTCCTTGTCTCACTTCACCTTGGCACGGCCCTGGGTCCCTGAGGAAGGCTGTGTATTTGCAGCCCTGCCCCGACCGAGGGTGCTGAAGATCCAGGGGTTCTGTCGTCCGGTCCTTCGTGGTCACTGCTGTGTGCCATCACCCCCAGGTCAAGGATCGAACACCAGTCACCTGGTAATTCAGTAATGCCCGCTCATAGTTCCTCTCCCAGGTTTCCCTCTTCCTACCCGTCATTCCTGCTTCCTGGGGTTTCATGTCACAAACACATGTTCTAAGGCAATTGTCTCAAGATCACTTTTCAGGGACACCTGAGCTGAGAGTGACAGTTTGGGGACAGTTGAAGAGATTACATGGACCATTCAGTACAGGTGACATTAGTGTATGAAATATGAACCGTAAGTTCATTTGTTTGGTAGTGTTGACACAGTCGTATAAGGGAATGTCTTCGTTCTTAGGTGGTAAAGTGTCCTGTCTGCAATTTACTTCAAATAAATCAACAAGGAAAAGTGTGTGTGCAGAAGAGAGAGAGAGATTAAAAATCACTTAGTGAGTCTAGGGAAGGTTACCCCCCAAGGCTGGGCTGGACACCAGAGGACAGGGTCACACACTCCTGAGGGGCGGGTATCGGCCTCAGGGCACATACAGGTGACTCCTCATTTCCCCACGACGGCCCAGCTGTGGGCGTGCCGCCTCATCGCTGACGGCTATGGCCTCTGGATTCAAACTTCTGGGTATTTCCCAGTGAGCTTCAGCTTATGAGCAGCCCTGTGAGCACAGCAAACCCCTGTGGCCCCCAAACCCCATACGCCTCTGATGTGACTTAACAAATTATCTCCAAACCTAGCAGACTAAAACAATACGTATTTGTTTCCTCACAGCGTCTGCGAGTCAGGAGCCTGGCAGCAGCTCAGCAGGGTGGCTGGGACTGGGCCTCTCACCTGGCAGCCTTCAGCTAGAGCGGCAGTCACCTGGAGTGCCACCGAGGAGGCTGCAGGGTTCACTGCCAAACTCACTCCTGTGGCTGTTGGAAGGGGACTTCAGCTCCTCCTCATATGGGCCTCTCTGTATGACCTGGCAGCTGGCTTCCCCCAGAATTAGTAATGAGAGAGAGACACAGAGAGAGAGAGAGCTCAACCTGAAGCCACAGTGTCTTTTATGATGTCTTTGGAACCTAGCTTTGGGACTGATACACCAACATCAGCTCTGAAATATTCATTGGTCATACAGACTAGCCCCTGTACTACGCAGAGGGGACTCTACAGGGCATGAATACCAAGAGGCAGGGGTTCTGGGCGCATCTTGGAGACTGGCTAAGCAGGGGTGTCCAAACTTTGGGTGTCTCTGGGCCACACCGGAAGAAGAGTTGTCTTGGGCCATACATTAAATACATTACGACACACAAACACAAAAAATCTCATAACGTTTTAGGTAAATTTATGATTTTGTGTTGGACTGTGTTCATGGGCATCCTGGGCCACATGCAGCCCAAGGGCTGTGGGTTGGACACCCCTGGCATGTCCCAGAGCAATCTATTGTTTTCTTAAGTCAGGTGTGACTCCTGAAATCAGCCAGGGCACATCTGGCTGTTCCAAAGACACCCTAGTGCATGCGCATACTTACACACACTCACACACATGCATGTACCCACTCCTTGAAGAGCTTAATAACCATGCCTTTCCCAACCGTGTTTGAATGATGCTTTTGAGCAACCAGCAACGAGCAATGTCTAGATGCCTGGGTGGGGGCGCCTAGAGATGCGCGCTGGGTCAACGGTGGCCCAGGTTCCCTTAGACAAGAGGGTGAGGAAGCGAGGCAAGGGGGAGCTGGTTGTTAGGAAAGGGACGGCAGGAATCGAGTGGGGATGAATGGTCAACAGGAGGGGGTTGTCACCGTTGGAACTCTCCCCGGGGCTCCAGAACTGGGACACTCGCAACAGCTTAAGCATCGACAACGACCTCGGCTGCCCTCCAATGCGGGAGTGTGAATGTGACTGCGGAGGAGGTGGCGGTAGGAAACGTCGCTGCAGGAGAGCTGGTGGAGGAAATTAGTTATTTTCATTCTCTCTCCACTGTTATTTCCATACCCTCATTTTATCTTTGGAGATTTCTCTTACTCTTGTTTCTAATTTAGCATATTTGCAGTTTTTCTTTCTTAATTAGGTTAGTGAGTGGTTTACTTACTTTATTGCTTTTTTCCCCTGAAGCACCAGCCCTTACATTTATTTATTAGTTCTGCTGCTTTTAACTCATTATTTTCTGCCCTTATCTTTGGTAATTCCTTCTTTTGCCTTTCTTAAGCTAATTTGGTTCTTGTTTTTCCTAACTTTGGGAACTTAATTTCATTAATTTTTATTTCTTAAATGAATAATGCAAGTATTTGAGATCATGCCTTTTCTTCTGAGCATTGCTCTCATTGTAGTCCCTTGGACTAGATACACAATATTTTAATTGCTTGGATTTTTAAAGTGCTCAGCAATTTTGCTTTGAATTTCCTGACATGAGAGTGTCAGTTTTTGAAGTTTGTATGTGACAGATTTTGCTGTGGTTATATTTTATTGTTATAATTCTCTAATGGTATCAAGTCGTAGTCAGGAAATGTCTTCTTTATGATTTCTACTCTGGAATTTTAAAGATTATCTGTGATCTAATATTCTATATGAACAATTTGACAAATGTTCCAACAAATATTTCAGGAGGGCGGGGGTGTGTTAACCTTTGTTGTGATGTAGTTGTATAGTTTAATTCATTATAATTTATTCATTTTATTTGATGAATTAATTTTGGGGTACCCTTTTTAAAATCTATTTTATCGTAGAGTTAGAAATGAAGTCTCCTATTACTGTTGCATTTCTGTGTTTTATTTTCTGCTGTTTTTCTTTCGTGAGTTTTATTGTCATGTTTTGATTTTAAAATATTTAAACTAGATCATTGAGGACTGGGACCATCACAGAATAAAAGGTTCACCTTGCCCTTTCGTTTAAAGCTTTTCGCCTTTAATTCAGCCTCATCTGATGTTAAGACTCGGACTTTGCTTTCCTTTAGCCGCAGCTGCCAGACGTGGGCTCAGACGCCCTTTCCCTTTTCCTCTGTTGGTGGAACTTGGTTCGAGGTGCTCTTGTGTCCTGCATATAACTTGTCACTGCGTTTGCAGCAATCTGAGATTCAGATGTCTTCTTTAATAGGAGTGTTTGTGCCATTTGCAATTACAGACAAGACATCATGTTTGTTCTTTGTCTTGTCATCTTTTTTATGTTCTTGTTTTTGACATTGAATGCTCCTTTTGGTTTGTTTTTAAAATATTGGGTTGTACAAGCTATTTCATTTCAAATGTTTTCCTTCCGACAATTCAAAAGGTTTAGAACTCGTTTTTATTTCTCTCAATGTTTGCATTTTAAGCTTCCCAGTATGTGGCCTTGCGGTACAGGCCTTCTAGTGTTCTCCCTCTTTCCCTTGACTGTTGTCCACCTTGTTTCTCTCATCCCTGAGGTTTCTTGGCACAGATGCTGGTTCCTTTTCACTTATCACTCCTCTTTCAATGCAGGGGTGTAGTTGCTCAGCTGACTGTGCAAAAGGACAATCTGGGAACTAGAAGTTAGCTGGGTGCTAGTATCAGCTGCCTTTGATGCACCGCCTCAGGTCTTCTCAGCCTCACCTGTCTCTTGTTCCACAGGTATCACTGCAACGGCCAACTTTATGCAGGTACGACCTGACAGTGCCTGCACCTCTTGCCTCCCCAGGTCTCTCCTATCGAGGCTGATACGTGGAACATCAGGAGACCCCTGAGTGGCATCCACACGGGGGCAACATATAAGTGCAGGGGTGCAAACATTCTGTGGAAGGGATCATCAGCCAATGAGAGACGGGAGTTTGTGGATAAAGTCTCCCCACTTTCCCTCCCTGGACAGACTGTCCTGAAACACAGTGTGTTAGTCTGCTTGAGCTGCTATAACAAATACCTCAGACTGGGCGGCTTAAAGACAGGAACTTATTTTCCCACAGCTCTGGAGGCTGGAAGTCCAAGACCAAGGTGCCTGCAGGTTTTGTCCCTGCTGAAGCTCTCCTCCTTGGTTTGCAAATGGCTGCATTCTCACTGTGCCCTCACGCGGTCATTCTTGAGTTCTGACTATGTGCTAATCACTTCTAAAGTCATGTTGGATTGGGGCCCATTTACGGGACTTAATTTTAAATTTATTACTTCTTTAAAGGCCTTATTTTCTATATTCAGAATGTGACCCTCAGTCATTCTTTGATGTGCTGAGGGTTAGGACTTTAACAAATGAATTTGGGGAGGGGGTGGGGAGACAATTTGGCTTACACCACCGTTTACTTGGCATCCCCGAGTGCTAACGCAGGAGATGCAAGGGTCACTCGTACTTAGCGACAGTCAGCTTGATTATAATCCTATTGGCTTTCCTTCTTCCCTGTGTCATTCCCTT
>PVKM010049206.1:0-11001 GCA_004027735.1 Carollia perspicillata
TCAAATTGGTGGTAATGGTTGCACAACTCTGTATAACACTGAATTCTATACTTTCAATAGGTAAATTCTACAGCATGTGAGTTATATTTTAACAAAACTGTATAAAGTATATATCAATGATGCTTCCAGTCAAGATGCTGTAGGTAAACACAGTTTATCTCCACACAGTTTGCCTCCTTGCACAACCACAGCAAAAATTACAACTAAAGTATAAATCAACTATCACCCAGAATCATCAGAAAAATCAAGCTGTGTGGAAGTGTGACAACCGAGGAATTAAAGAAGTCACATACATTCAGATGGGTAGGAAGGGCAGAGACACACAGAAATACAGGGATGTGAAATAGGTGGTCCCACACCCATGTGTGGTAGGTAAGAATTGGGAGGGATACCTCAGGAGCAAGGGATCTCAGCCTCACACCAGACCACCCAGCCTAGGGTTTAAGTGCCAGGAGGATAAGCTGCCATAACATCTGGCTGTAAAATCTAGTGGGGGTTGGGGCCACGGAAGAAACTGGAGTTCTAAGGAGTCTCTTCTTAAAAGGCCCAGAACAAACTTAAGACTTATGCAGACTCACTCTCTCTGGGTTCCAGCACTAGGGAAGAAGCTAGAAGGGCACCAGTGGCACAGGGGAGAAACTGAAGAAGTATCGGGCATCAGGGTGAGTGCCGGAGAACTGCTACCTCCTAAACAAAACTCCAGAGACCAGGCAGCAACATTTTACCCTTTCTGAGTCCCCCCCACAAAAATCTACAGAGTGGGAACACCACATCTGAAACTCCATTGACTTGGTTCACATGGGTTACCCACCCTGGCGATTACCTAAGGCTCTGCCTCATCCAACCTATGGGTGCACTTTTCTATAATAGGCCATGTTACTAAGATAGGGAATCAAAGCAGCTCTATCTAATACATAGAAGCAAACATAGGGAGGCTGCCAAAATGAGGAGACAAAGAAATATGGCCCAAATGAAAGAACAGAACAAAACTCCAGAAAAAGCACTAAACAAAATGGAGATAAGCAATCTATCAGATGCAGAATTCAAAACACTGGTTATAAGAATGCTCAAGTAACTTAGTGAGGACCTCAACAACATAAAATATATCCAGTTAGAAACAAAGCATACACTAATGGAAATAAAGAACAATCTACAGGGAAACAACAGTAGGGTGAATGAAGCTGAGAATCAAATCAATGAGATGGAACATAAGGAAGAAAAAAAAACAATCAATCAGAACAGCAAAAAAGAGAAAAGCATCCAAAAAAATCAAGGATAGGCTAAGGAGCCTCTGGGACAACTTCAAATGTACCAACACTCAAATCATTGGGGTGCTGAAAGGGGAAGAGAAAGAGCGAAAAATTGAAAACTTATTTGAAGAAATAATGAAAGAAAATTTCCCTAATTTGGTGAAGAAAATAGACATACAAGTCCAGGAAGCATAGAGAGTCCCAAACAAGTTGGACCCAAAGAGGACCATACTAAGACACAACATAATTAAAATGCCAAAGGTTAAAGATAAAGAGAGAATATTAAAAGCAGCAAGAGAAAAGCAGATAGTTACCTACAAAGGAGTTCCCATAAACCTGTCAAAGTTTCTCAAAAGAAACTCTGCAGGCTAGAAGGGACTGGCAATAAGTATTTGAAGCGATGAAAAACAAGGACCTACAACCTAGATTATTCTATCCAGCAAAACTATCATTTAGAATTGAAGGGCAGATAAAGTGCTCCCTGGAGAAGGTAAAGCTAAAGGAGTTCATCATCACCAAGTCATTTAAGGGGACTTATTTAAGAAAAAGAAGATCAAAACTATGAACATTAAAATGGCAATAAATTCACAACTATCAACAATTGAATCTAAAAAGGCAAACTAAGCAAACAAGCAAAACAGAAACAGAATCATAGATATGGAGATCATTTGGATGGTTAGCAATTAGGAGGAGGAAGGGGAAGTTGGGGGAAAAGGTGCAGGGATTGAGAAGTACAAATTAGCAGATACAGAATAGACAGGGGGGTGTTAAGAACAGTATAGGAAATGGAGTAGCAAAAAAACTTACATGCATGACCCATGGACGTGAACTAAGGTGGGGGATTGCTGGAAAGAATGGGGGTATGGGGGAAAATTGGGACAGCTGTAATAGCATAATCAATAACATATATTTAAAAAATAAAGTATATATCAACGGAAGAAATGTTTATAATATGTGTGGTTAATTTGGAATTTGTAAACTCTAATTATAATTATCCGGAAAGGAAATAAAAAGCTCTGACATAAATCCTGTTAAGAAATCTGCTAACTGCTAATGAAGTTTGCCTTTGGGTGGTGTACTATGGTTGATGTTTGATGGGCTAGCATTAGTTTTTTTAGTAGGGATGATTTTTTTTTAATGAATGAAATGAAGAGATCTTACTTCCAAAATACTTTCCTTCAGTGTAATCCTTATTAAATGTTGCCAAACAGAAAGCAACTGAATAGAGTTTCAATTCTCATTGCACAGAAAACAAAGTCTGACTGAAACCAAAAATGACCTTTTCTATGCTCTCTCCTACCTCCCTTGCTTCCACCCCTAAAAGAAAATGATTCAGAAAGCCCAGCAAGTGAAGCCCGGAAATGCACTTTGCTTACATCTGGCAGCCTCATGCCCTGGAGGTGAGGGGCAGACAGGGCTTCCGACAGTGACAGTGGGATGAGGGAGGCCCCTGCCCCAGTTCAGGGCAAGAGTTAGGGCCCATGCCAGGTATAGGAAGGTTTATTTTTTCGCTGAACACATACTATATGCTTATCTCTACTGAGGAAACCAGCTTTTCCTTCTTACCTCCCAAGAGGAGGAGTCAGTGCTGGCTCCCGTCCCTGAACGGGGTAAACTTTCCAACTGGCCTCGCTCCGGGCCAGCCGGTTGTTTGTCTCTCTCTTAGAGGAACAGCTTTGACGAAGTCCTTGGCCCACTTTGGAAATCCTTGTTCTCTTGCCTCTCCCAAGCAAAATTAATTTGAAACGGTTGGGTTAATGTGACATTTTTCCTCTGAGGAGCATGTGTTCATTTGAGGGGCCAGATCTCCTGGAGACAGTTGCAGGCTGTCCGCCGGAGTTCACCTGGTTCCCCAGCACTGACTACCTGCACTGCATTCAGACGCACGCACCTGGGATGGAGAGCTCTCTGGGGAGTGGCTGGAGGACCTGGAGCTGCCCAGCTGGTGGGAGAAAAAATTTAGGGCCATTCTGAGAATTGTCTCAATGATCTGTTAGCATGGGAAAGCTTTATTTTGGATTATTTGGGAGAAAACCTGGAACCAGTGCGGAGAAGTTGCAGGGAGGCAAATTGCCTTAAGAGCAGAAAGAAATTTAGTAACAGGAATTTTCCAACATGCAAAAGGCTCCACAGTTGAAGAGGTAAGTTTCATCTTAGGAAGTATGTGTAACAAGTTTTTTTCAGGCATCATCAACTTGTGAGTACAAATTTTTTTTCAAGAATTACATGGTACTTATTATATGCATGAGACTATTCTAAGTATTGTATATATAATTATTGTAACACTCGCAGCAACCTGAATTAAGTGTACTATTATCTCTTATTTATCAATGAAACAAATAAAGCTCAGAGAGCTTCATTAACTTGCTCAGGACCACATTGTAATTTAAATCCCTGTAGTCTGGCTCCAAAATCCATACTCTTAACTGCTATAGTGAGGTTATATTTACATTACTGTCCCAAGATATGACTGTAGGCATTCTACATGTCAATTTTAGGACTTTGTTTGCCTCACCCAGCAGTGCCTGGGTTGCTTCCAGGAGTCTCCATGCAGTGCCCACCTACACCGCCAACCGAGTGGATAAGGTACAGGCACCAGTCATGCACTGTGCATTCTTCTCGGAGATGTCTTGGCTCTCCACACCATTCAGGCAGCCTCACTGCTGCCTCTGCCGACTATACTAGTTGTGAGGACACCTGTGTCTGCGCCAGGGGGCTTCCCGGAATGTACTCTCTAAATTCCTCAAGAGGTCTGTGTGTTGCAGGGTACTGAGCAGAGTTGTGGAGGATGGTCCCACATGTGTCACAACTTGTCATCTGAGACCCCAGGAAATAATGCTTTTGGCCAGAGTCCACTATGTCTCAACAACAAGCTATCTCTCAGCTACTGGCTTTCATCTTCTGGGTTATAGAGTTTCTGAGATAGCCCAACAGTTGGAAGTGGATCATATGACATACTCTGCCTGTCTGTCACCTTTACTTTTTTCTCAACTGTCTCCTGTCACCTGGACAGCCAAAATAAACAGAACTCTCTTTGCCTCAGCTACAAAACACAGAGCCTCCGCGTGCCAGGTGAAGAGACACTCTGTAAAGACATCACCTAGCTTCTTCCCGGCCCCTGCCTGGTCCAGAAGGAACTGTGATCCTTGTAAGCAGAAGCAGGAAGATCGGTTGGTCAGGGATGCTGGGAGAAGGGGAGCTAGATCAAGTTGGAGGCTAGAAAGCATGGTAAGGTCTCTTCAGTTTTAAAATATTAGAATGTTAAGTCCCAAATAATTTGATGGGAACAAAGTTGGTTCATCCTATTTCCTCAAACCGCTCCCATGAGGTAACATAGTAAGCTATTGTTTCGAGGTAAAGCTTTAGCAGTTTCTAGGTTCTGCTTCATTTATGGAAGGTAAAGAGTGGCGTAACTTGCTATCTAGTGCAGCTCACTTTTAGGCAAGGGGGGAAGTGGGGATAAGGAAGCTTGGAGCTGGTTTACTGATGGGGAGCAACTGATGAATGGCTCTGTCCATTTCCTTGAGGCAAAATTTCAGAAATGAGCTTCCTGTGTTTGTGCTCCAGTCTCTCATGCCTTTCAGGAGAGCAGAAGTAGCAAGGGTTCATTTAACTTTTTGATGTCTCTATAGGAACCAAGAGGTCTTCTTATTGTCTTTTATGATCCATGTGAGGGGTTTGGGACACTCAGATTCTCTTGAAGGTTCCATGATAACATTTGACTGAAATAGGGAAGACATGGGGACAAGAGTGAGGCCCTTCTCCCTGTGATTATGAAGACAGAGTGTGGTGGCCAGCCCCAACATGGCCTCACAAGTAATCCTCACTTCCTTGTACACATGTCTCACACAGTGTCTGCGCCCACACTGAATCTGTGTTTTGTCTGTATGACCAGCAAAATGTGGCAAAAGTAACAGTGTGTAACTGCCCGGGCTAGGTCATGGACCGTTTGCTCTGGGGGAGCCAGCCACCATGCTGTGAAGGACACTCCAGCAGCCACGTGGAGGGGCCCAGGCAGGGAGGAACTGAAGCCTCCTGTCAAAGCCAGCACCCGTCTGTCAGCCAAGTGAGTGAACCACCTCGAAAGTAGATTCTCCAGCCCCAGTATAGCCCTCAGATAACCACAGCCCTGGCTGAGATCTTGACCTCAGCTTCCTAGGAGATCCTGAGCCAGAACTATGCAGTCAAACCCTCTCTTATCTACAGACACTGTGACTAATGTTGATGATTTAAGCCACTAAGTTTTGTGATAATTTGTAACATGGCCATTTAAAACCCATGCAAAAAGGAAGTCTAATCCTGGGAAGGCTTCCTAGCATAAGCCCTGAGGGTTGGTCACCTTTGTGCACTCTATCCTTGGGAAGCCAGAAGGGCAGTTTTCTTGTTCTGTAGTAGCAGTTGGCAAAGTAGGGCCCGTGGGCCAAATCCAGTCCTCCTTGGGCCAAATCTGCCCACATCATTTGTTTACATGTTGTCTATGGTTGACTTCTTGCTACATTGACAAAGCTGAGTAACTGTGACAAAACGCTGAAAATATTTACTATTTAACCCTTTATGTGAAAACTTCACTGACCCCAGTCCTAAAGGAAGGAATCTGAGTCTGATGATAAAAGCTCTCTATCACACGTAAACAGATACACATACCTTCCCCGTGCAAGATCCCGAAGCGCACTCATGCTGCTTCGTCTGCCTGCTCTCTGCCTTCTTCATCTGGCCCACTCCTACGCATCCTTTGAAGTTCAGTTCAGATGCCATCTCCTCCCATCCAACCTTTATCTGGCGAAATCCCTCCTCTTTAAGATGGGCTTATATGTCACCCTCTTCTCTTACTCCCAGGCTAAGTAAATTCTAACAGTAATGTTTTTGTAGCTTTTTCAGAGTCTAACCAATTACATGATGGGGTTTTACTTAGTGTCTTTCTCCATCACTGGACTATGAGTTCTATAAGGACTAGGACTGTGTTATTCATTGTATAACCTCAGAGCAATACACCTTTATTTATTCATTGCAAATCCTGATTGAGTGCTTTTTGTTTGCCAGATAATTTGCTGGCACCAGAGTGCACAGAGAAAGAGATCGGGTCCTTGTCCCTAGGTTGCTCTAGAATGGAAGTGAAAAAGCAAACTGACGTTAGGCTACAAGGAGATGGAGATGTGTGCAAGCTTTGCGGTGAGCGTTATTTGCTGTTGCGGTGTAAACATCTGCAAAAAATTTGTTTTTCAATACTTTTATATGTGTCAGCATTTATTATGTGTCAGATACTGCACTAAGCACTTACATGTATTATAATTTATTTAATATTTATACAACATGATGCAACTATTAAATTATTTTCATTATATAGGATATAGAGGACAAGAGGTCAAATAGCTTACTCAGGGTCATAGAGCTAAAACATGTTGAATGAATCTCAGAGCAATTATTTAGTTGAATAATTCTAAATATCAGAAACAACACAGTAGAAGGAATTGGGATCATGCTGTTTTTTTCTCTCTGAACATTAAGCGGATGGTTTCTGTCAAGCAGGAAATTCCTGTTTTGGAGGCTTTTTGATGACTTGTACTGTGCTTGAGATTTTATTTCTAGGAATCTCCTTCTGGAAGATTCTGCTGTTTTAATGATTGGGCAATCCTAATTTTGTCACTGAATTGCACCATTTGCCAATTTGAAGTCTTTCTGAGTTACCAGTTTTACATCCTTAGTGCCCTGGTAGATGGGAAGAGGCACATTTAACAGCAAAGTTACTCCTCGGTCTCCAACTGTTTCAACTTTTTTCTTGTCAAAGTCAGTCGGAGTATGGATTGTCTACAGGGAGGATGTGATACGGGACCTTGGTGCCTTCTTTCTGCCATCACTTGCCTCCTCTGTGATTTCAGCTGTGGATTAATTGGTTCAAATCTTGGGTGTCACTGAAAGAATTGGTTTAAAGAGATTGTGGTTGGTGACTAATAATGTTGATCCTGGCTTGAAGAAAACCATTGCCCCCTGTAGTATGAATCACTTAATTGCATTTTATTTTTCTTTCTAGAAACGAAGACTATGTAACTCCAAAGCTGGTTCCTTTTAAAAACACTTAAGCAGTGTTACGAACCCTTTGTCCACTCTGTTCAGACTGCTCACTTGTGCTTGGTTCACCCATCTCTCTTTCTCCCAAGAGATGTGGGTGCTTCATGGGAAAGACTGGGGGGTGGGGAGTGGGAGAAATCCCCTGCTGAGGACAGTGACAGGGGCTGAGAGAAGGCATGTCCTTGGCTGGAGGGGTTTAGTTCAGCAATGCCCTTCCGAAGGAAAGGTGCAGCGTGAAGGATGAGGAGTGGGCGTCAGAGTGAGTGGGAGAGGGAAAGGCCAATACATCCACTCACGGTTTTCTGCATATTTACCCTCGCTCAACAAGTCCTGTTGGAATCAGTTGTAGTGCAGACCTCAAGAACACTCAGGTCCTGGAGTTCACAGTGGTGAACGAGGGGTGTGGCTCCTAAAATCGGGGAGAGGCAGGGGCATGAGTGAGACACATCCGACTCCTCCTGAAGCAGTGGGACGATCAGAAAACATAACGGATAAGAAAAATGATTGCAGATTGTGGTAAGGGTCAGTAGGAAATAAAGACTGGATTATCATAGAGAATAATTGAGAATGCGGATGGGACAGGACATTCATTTTGAGTGGAATAATCAGAGAAGGCCTCTCTGAAGATACAAATGATTGGCCTTAACGGGTAGTGGGGACACAAGGAATAGAGAAGCCAAGAGAGAATTCCAGGCAGAAGGAGCGGATTGTGCGAAGGCTCTAAAGCTGAGGTCGCACAGGCAAGCTGAAATGAGCTCAGCTGTTCCTGGAGGCCGTCCAGGCTCCCTTCCTGAACTGCGTTCTCCAGAAAGCATCCTCCTGCCCCCGGTCCAGTGTCCTCCAGTGCTTCTGGCTTTTTCGTCCAAACATATCCTGGTGGGAGCTTGAGAACCAACTTTGCCAGGGTCCACAGCTTATCTGGGGGTCTCTGCCTTCAGCTGGAGCTTTGAGGTAGACTAGCATATATTCATCAAGAAAGGAGAACACTTAGGGACTTGGGCCCCCTCTCTTTTATTTTAGGGTGAGCAGACCTTGGTAAAGCTCAGTGTTACAAATTACTTAGATTCTCCATTCAAATCCTGGCTTTGCCGCCTAGAAGTGATAACTCTACATGCTACTTAATTGCTCTCTGCTTCAGTGCTCCCATTGGTAAAACAGGTCTTAAAAAAGCATCTACCTCATAGCATTGTTGTGAGAATTTAATTAGTTGACCTCAGCTAAGTGCTTAGATCAGTACCGGTCACATAAACACTTAATAATCATGTTGTTGTTATTGTTATTATCATCATCACACTTAAGCTCTTGTACGCCCTGATACCTCAGACGGCAGCGAAGGTAGTGTTATGCATTCTCCAGGTGCTGGTCTCCCGGGAGTCAAGGTATAGCCTTGATTATATCATTGAATTCAGGAATCATTTTTATCAGGCACTGTGTTGGACACTTTGCTACATCATTGCCTTTGATCCTCCCAATCATCTTAACGAACAGGTAGTACTATTATCCTCATTTTATAGATGCAGAAACTTGGGTTCAAAGAGTTTAACCGACCTACCTAACACCACGACGCTAATATGATTCGTAGGTTCACTGCTGAGATTCTGACTCAGTGGGCCTGGGTAAGGCTTCAGGAGCTGCAGCACAAGTACCTTCCGGAAGCTTCCCAAATCTGATGAGCTCTTCACTGGGCGACCTCTTCACTGCACTTTGGAAGACTGTGGCTCACGTCATCTCTATGGCTCCCCCTGGCTGCAAAGCCTGTGAAAACAAGTTTGTGCATGCTGAGGTGCACCGTTTAATTTTAGTAAGGAAGGCAGTTTGCTGTTGTTAATACTCTTTATAAGAGAATTAACTCCGTTCTTAGCATTGGTTCTCTGCTGTAGGCATGCCTAACAGGCACAATGGGGGCCGAACACCTCCTCTGAGCGTTTTGCATTACGTGATCCCAGGTCACGGTTTCTCATCTATGGTTCCATAACATTGTAAAGTAAAATAGCCCAAAGTTTGTGGCAACTCGTTTCACAGTCAAACCTGAGTGAGCTGATGTAAGGTTATTTGCAGATGTCATTTAAATCACTTGCTGTGACTATTTATACATGGCACAGCAAAATTATCAATAGGCTTGATCTAGGGTTGTATTAATTATCTGTAGTTACATAACAAATTACCCCAATACTTAATGGCTTAAAACAACAAACATGCATCATCACACAGCTTCTGGGGTCAGAAGTTCAGAAATGGCTTAACTGGGTGGATTTGACTCAGGGAGTTACAGTCAAAATGTTGCTGGGGCCACAGTCATCTGAAGGTTTGACCTGGCTGAGGGGACACTTGCGAGACAGCCCACTCATTCGACTGTTGGCAGGAGGAAGCTCAATGCATTTTATGACCTAGTCTCCAAAACATCACGCTGTTACTTCTGCTTTGTCCCATTTCTTAGAAGAGAGTCGCCAAGTTCGGTCCACACACAAAAAGAGGAGATTTAGATGCCACCTCATGGGGAAAGGAATATCAGACAATTTGTGGATCTGTTTTAAAACCAGCACAGGAGCGCTACCCATATGTGTTCTGTTATGTACAGGACATAGAGCAGTATTATCACACTACAGGATTCAACAAAGATTGCTGAATAATTATGAATTGCATTTGGCACCAAACATTTTGTGTAAAAGGTTATGGTTCTGTAGTATCAGGAAAGGCCTGTACTATGGTTTTTTTTACCACTTTAAATAAACCAAAGAAGCAGACTATTTTAGAATATTTGCAAGCTAAAGGAACCTCATGGATTATCCAGTAACTAGAGTTTAGCTTCATTCTATAGATGAGTAACTTGAGAGGAAAAAAAAATTGCCTAGAACATAGTGAACAGAGTTTCAGACATTGCTAAGTGCTTTAGGCATATTTTATTAAAGTCCTCCAAGTTTTACTGATAAGCAGATTAGGATGAAGAGTTGAGTCCTAGACTAGATATCTTGTGTGTTTTGGAGACAGGGCTAAAACCCCTGTCCCCCAAGTGTCAACCAGAGCCCTGCTGCACATGTCGCACCCCCACTCCTGACCCCCAGACGTGACAGTGGAGCTGGCACAGCCTGTGCAGCGTATCCCTGGAGGGTCAAGGTGAAAGGTATTCTGTCCACACATCCAGGTTCTCTCCAGTCTGTAGGTCTCACCTGCCTTCTACTGCCCCAGCTAGTGTCCAGCCTAAGATTCTCCTCTAGGAACCAGATAAGAATCTCAGAAATGACAGAGGCTGTGCCCCCACTGCTCACTCCCTCCCCCTCAAATTGGAATTCTGAACTTCAGACGTGGTGGGTGCTGCTGAGCTGTGACAGGGTAGGTTCCCAACTTGGGATGCCCTCTCCGGGTGCCTTGGATACATGTCATGCTCACACTCTTACCTAAGACATATTCAGGTAAGAGCAGGACTTCGTGCTTAGGGGGCCAGGGTTAGAGAGAGCCTTCCCAATGTTGTCAACTTTAAATTCCACGAGGATATGCCATCATTAGCCGTCTAAGTTAAAGTCATATTAACAGTACGTGTAGTAACAAAGTCAGATAGGACCCTTTTGGTGACACATGTCAGAAAATCTAATCCAAATGACACAGTGTAAAGGGAAATTAATTGAAAAGTCCAGATGTAGACTTGATTTCAGGTGTGGCATGATGCAGGAGAGGTAATGCTTCAGAA
>PVKM010049207.1:0-10992 GCA_004027735.1 Carollia perspicillata
AACGAAAAAGACTTCAGTCAAATGGTATGAGACTTATTTACTATGGGCCAGGACTTAGGGAAACCCTGTTGAACTAGACATATGGATTGTTGTAACTCAGCATTTAATTCTATTTTCTCCCACTAACATGTGATGAGTGACAAGATGAAGGAGACATGGATTTGAAAAGTAGCATAGGAAAGGGTATTAAAGGAGTATCAGTAGTGAGATTGGCTTCGCATGTATGTTCCCAGTGCCTGCTAAGGGCCTCCTGCTTCCAGCACCTGGCATGTTAGGCCTGAGGGATTTCTCAAGCCTCTCCAGCATGTCCAGGTCAGCTTGGAGGGCTGACCTCTCAAGAAATGCTCTCAGCCAAGGAGGAATGAGAGATGGAGGATGGGTAGCCCAGCTACCTTGCCTTTTGTGTGAGACTATTCTGTGTTATGCATTAGATACCAATGTTTCCCAGTGGAATTGAGTGTCCATTGCCCATAGTGGTAACATGCTCACTAATATACCCTGTATCACCTTCTTTCCTTCTGTCTCCCCCACTTCCCTACCATTTCTTCTGCGTGCGTCTCCTAAATAAATTACTTGGACTCAAACCCTTGTATATACCTTAAGGAGGCCTCAGCTAGATCTCCCTGGTGAAGAGAAGACACAGACTCTTCTAAACAGAGGAAAGGGCATGACTGGAAGCCTAGAGGTAAGAGGAAATGTAGCACAACTGAGAAACTTTCCATAGGACTTGATTGTGGAGTACTAAGGGAAAGTAGCTAGAGTTGAAGCCAAAGCGGTCATTTTTACAACTATGTAAAGAGGTCTGGCTTCATATTAAAAGAATCAGGAAGACGATGGTGTCTTGACTAGAGGAAGCGCCTTAGAGATTGAAAGGCAGAGAGACTGATGACAGACCGAGGAACCGGAGTTGCCAGTGTTCGACAGGATGTGATGGACCATTCAGTCAAGGGTAAGTTATGGGATTCTGACTCACACAGTGAAGTAAATAGCCATAGTACACAAAACCCAGGGGTGCATTTTTTGAACTGTATTTGATATAAATTATCCTCCCGTGCATACTGGTCTTCTTCAATGCAGGGCCCTGCTGGCCATGTTTAATGTTGAGATAAGGGACGCATGAGGATGACCGGCTTAGGGAAGCAAGAAAACATGAGATGCATTTTATATATGTGTTGAAGCTGTACTACCTGAAGAGACTACAGTAGTTAAAGCCATCTGGTGTTCAGAAGACAGGCTTCAGACGAAGACAGAGATGCGTAAGTGATAAGCTAGTGTATGGAAGGCATAGGGGTAATGTGATCAGGGAGACTATGCAGCGAAAGTAGGACTCAGAAGAGCACCCTGGGGAGCCTGCACTTAAGGCATTTCAATACATGGAAAATGAAAGAAAACAAGAAACATACAAACTCCAGCAAGAAGGAATACTAAAAAAGTAAAGCGTGACTTCATGGAAATGCAAAGAATATGTTGAGATAGGTAGTAGGAAATGATTGGCAGCATCAAATGCTGCCTAAGGTCAGGAAAGGTGCAGACAGAAGTGCCTGTTGGACTGGGCAGGATCTCAGTGAGAGCCGTGCCCCAGGCATTGGCACAGCTGCCAGAGCGCTGAGTAGTTTGAGAAAGATAAGTGAGTGGATACAACTTGCTAACATTCTTAGGAAATTTGATTTAACTAATAATAGTTACGTACTGTTAGATCCAATATTTATTAAGCATTTTATTTTCCAAACACGTACAATGCTTCATCTATGTTAGTATTTAGTCTAACCTGCGAGGTAGCTATTTACAGAGGAAGAAACTGCTATTAGGTTAAATGCGTGGTTGGAGGTTACATTAGTTGTAACCAGCTAGTCAGTGGCAGATCTGGGATGTGAGCTCAGATAGTCTGCCTCTAGATCCTCTCCATGAGAGCGAGAAGATAGTGTGGAGTTAGTGGGGACCTGGGGTAAAGAGAGACTTACAGGAAGAGAGAGTTGACTATATTTAGATGCTAAAAGAAAGAGACCAGTAGAAATGGAGTCTTCGAATGACAGAAAAATCAAGAAAGCAGTTCACAGTCCATGTAATGGGTGGGACAATGAAACTTGGGCAGGAGAAGGGAACCGTGTCGTTGCCACAGGAGAGATCACAATACTGGATATTAAACTCTACTACAAAGCTGTTGTAATCCAAACAGCCTGGAGCTCGTGCAAGCATAGGCATATAGATCAATGGAACAGAACAGAGAGCCCAGGAATCAACCCAGGTCTTTATGGTTAATTAATACTTGTCAAAGGAGACAAGAGCATACAATTGAATAAAGACAGTCTCTTCAATAAATTGTGTTGGGAAAATTGGACTGGTATATGCAAAAAAAAAAAAAAAGAAAGTAGACCACCAACTTACACCATACACAAGAATAAATTCAAAATGGATGAAAGACTTAAACATAAGTCATGAAACAAAATTGCATTTTTGAAGTAAAACTAGAATTTAGATATTGAAGATACAGAATTAATTTCTCACTTTTCCCAAAACTGTCAGAACTTTACATTTGACTTTAATTTTCTCCCTTCTGCCTCAACTTTTAACTATCATCACTATTTTTGTTGTCAAAAAACTGCAAATATCTTAATTTTACCCTCTCCATTTGGCCTGTTACTTATTTTTATAAAATATAACATCTATTGAGTACATAACACAGCACATGTAACTTTAAAAAGGTTTGAAAACCATTGATCTGGTCCCATTTTTCTCCATTGAAAGATGCGGACAGTGAATGCCGGAGACGCCATGTGACTTGCTTCGTGAAGGGGTAATTTCCCCCCTGAGCTCTTCGGCTTCTTAGCCAGTTGTATTCTTGCCACAGTCCCAGTGTCTTACCTCTTTAGGTTAAAAGAAAAGTCTTGAGTCACGCACAGTGGGTAGGGTTCAGAGAAATGAATACCCACTCGTGTTCTCAAGTAGTCTCTTGTCGTTGATGAGAAGAATAATCATTTGAACTGTGGCTCTGACATGTCGTGTAAAGCAGATACCGCAGGAAGGCGAGAAGTCTCGAGAGCCTCCAAGTAGTAGAGTCACCTTGTCTTTTAAGATGAAGTAGAAGTGCTTTGAATCTGAATATCACCTACGGTAGAACCTTGACATGTCTTTGAATAATTTCAGGGACAAATGGAGGGCTTCTCGCCTCAGTAACTTATATTCTGATTTTTTGTTGGTTGCTTCTGCTCAATTCTTGTTCTCTCTCTCAAGTCTCCCCTCTTATGGATCTTTTGTTCTCTGCGTCAGCAGTAACCTCGCCCTGAACCCACTGTAGCCATGAAATGTCATGGCCTCCTGCGTGTTGCTGAGTTTCCCTCTCCTTTTATTCTGCTCTCTTCCCAGCAACTGTTCTCAATCCTCCTAAATCATTTGTGAAACTTAACCTACCATAAATCATCTGTCCAATTCCCTGAACATCGTGCTATCTACCCTACAGAAAATGTCTATTATTTTTCTAGCCAACAGAAGTAGCCCCAATTTTAAATAGCAGTTGTTTTTCTCTCTCACTTCAGCATTAATAGTTATTCTTCGAGATTTCATTTGCTTTATCCACTTACTGCCCCGCCTTCTATTTTGACTCCTCTGTACCTGAAAGTGCCTTTCTCCCATGGGATATTTATTTTGCAATATGCGCCAGGGTCTTAGTTTAAAAGGATGAGACCAGATGAGTAAGAGATAGATGGGGGTGAAGTTGAGGCTTTTTAAAAATTGCTGTTCAGTTACAGTTGTCCTGCCTTTTTCCCCGTTGCTCATTCCTACCCCATCTGCCCCCGACTCCCACAGTCAATCTCCTCCCCGTTGTCTATGCCCGTGAGTCCCCTGTTCATGTTCCTTTGCCTGCACCCCCCCTTCTTTCCTCTGTTATCCCTTTCTGCCACCCACTCTGGTCCCTGTCAGTTTGTTCTTTATTTTCAGCTCTTGGTTCTCTTTTGTTCATTCGTTTGTTTTGTTGATTAGGTTCCACTTATAGGTGAGATCATACGGTATTTGTCTTTCACTGTCTGGCTTGTTTCACTTAGCATAATAGTCTCCAGTTCCATCCATACTGCACGAAAGGTAGGATTTCCTTCTTTCTTTTTGCTACATAGTATTCCATTGCATAAATGTACCAGGTTCTTGATCCACTCATTTACTGATGGGCGCTTAGGCTGCTTCCAGCACTTGGTGGGTATAAATAATGCTGCCATGTTAATGGGTGCATAGGTTCTTTTGAATTGGTGATTCGGGATTCTTAGGGTATAGTCCCAGCACTGAGATCTCTGTCTTTTTAATTGAAATGTTTGGACATTTCTATGATTCTGAGTAGTTCCTATTAGATAGGTAAGCGTATAATATGCATGTTTTTACAATATACGGCAACTTCCCAACCACAGTAATCTTTCTACTTTGTCAGGAAGGACTCCAATAGAAGTTCAAGTTGTCCACAGTCAGGTTAATAAAAACATGAACTTGAATCTCTTCATGAAATTGAATCTTCTCTAAAAAGTAAATTTCTTTTAAAGTTGTAAAGAGACTGGGGAGTTTAAAGTTTTTTTAAAACTCATTGTTTTCTAGAGTTATCCTATGTTAGTATAACCAATCTTCCTGAACTGTAACCTTTAGACCATGTTGAATTTCTCTTCTAATTCAACGGTATCCTTGCTGCGTGACTTAGGCAGCCCATTAAACCTATTGTGATCGGTTTCCTCTTCTGTAAGAGTAAAAGGTTGGATAAAATTGCCTCTAAGGTCTGTTGTAGCTATAGAGAGTTCATGATTATAATTTATCGATGGTTTCTTTTTCTTTTCTCTTTTTGAGTGGTTTACACAGTTTGTGATAACTTCAAAGTTGTATACTTTAAAATGCATTGGAAATATTTTTTTTATAATTTAACACTTTACAGTGGACAGAACCTGCAGATACTATTTAATATTGACAGTCACTGTGAAGCATACAGTACAGTTTCAAATAGAAAAGTTATTTCTGGAGCATTGGTTGACTTCTAAGAGCTCACATAACAAACTCACAAGTGGCAAAGCTGGAGCTCAGGCCTGGTCTGTTGATGCACCCAGTCCCCCTCCCAAAACTTCACGATTCCCTTTCCCACCTGCATAGACCACCATAAAGCCTGCAATGTGTCTCCACAATCCAGTGGACGGGAGAGAGACAAACAGATCGCTGTCATGTACTGGAGTGGATACTACCCTAGGCATGTGCCAAGGTGCTATGGGGATGTACAGGAAAGAGGAGGGTGTTTTGGGAATGACAAAGGCATCAAAAAGGTTTGAATAGGAAATCAGGAGACTGACTAGCTAGGGAAAGGTCTGTTAGGCTCAGAGATCAGCAGACACCGTAGGAACAGGAGGCATGTCCCAGAAAGGCAGGTGTTTTACTAGGTCTGGAGGTAGAGTGTCCAGGTGGCACAGTGATAACCTGTAAATTGGGAGAGATCTCCAGAGATCTGATGATAAAAATCCATTTACATCATGCTATGGATTTAAACCTTGCTAAGTAGACTCTGAAGGCTTTTGGCAGAATGGGGACAGGTTCATTCAGAAAGATCGCTGTGGTGGTGGAGAGGGTGGCTGAAGGTGCTGGGCAGAGGGCAGAGCAAGTGTAAGACAGTCGTGCTGGTTGGGGCACTGGACACAGGGGGCTAGTTACAACACGATCGTGATACCTTATCGCAAGAAAATATGCTACACAAAAATCTGTACACAAATGTTTATAGCAGCTTCAGACATAGTCCCTAAAAACTAGAAGCAACCAAGCTGTCCCTCCATAGGTGAATGGATGACAAACTGCATTACATCCATACAGTGAAACATTATTCAGAAATAAAAAGAAATGAGCTATTAAGCCACAAAAAAAAATCCCTGCAGGAATGCTAAATGTATAGTGCCAAGTGAAAGAAACTGGTATATGAAGACACTATACACTGTATAATTCCAACTGTTTGACATTCTGCAAAAAACAAAACTATAAATATAGCAAAAGATCAGTAATTATCAGGGGTTAGTTTTTTTTCTTTCTTTTTTTGTAATTTCAATGGAAGCAATGCTACTTTTGAAAAACTCTTTCTTGTAAGTACCAAAGTTGAATATCTAAGTCATTTTCTTTTGGTAAAGAAACACCACGAAGAAGTTGCCTCCGCAATAAAACATTAATGTTCATTCCTCCAAACAACCCAAATGAATGTCTATCAAAACAAAAGCAAAAATTTCCACACAGAAAAAAAGGAACAAAAATCACATTTTGGGGTTCAGTACAGTTAGCAGCCTTTGTTTTGTTGCCTTATCACCCCGACTTTCAAGAGAAAAACACCCTAGCTCATTTAAATATGCTTTTTCTGTTTGCTTTTTTAGATTAAAAATAATAAGCTAAAAAAATTGAGGGAATTCACAAGCAACTTCCTGACTTGTTACGGGAGAGGGAGGAATGAATAGATGGAACACAAGAGATTTTTAAAACAACGTTTTTAATTTTGTTATAAAAATGCGCACACAACAACGATTATGATAAACAAAAGATTTTTAAGGCAGTAAAACGATTCTTTATGATACTAATGGTCGATTGATGACATTCTGCATTTGTCAAAACCCACAGAATGTGGAACACAAAGAACAAGCCTTAATGTAAAGTACGGACTTTAGTTAAGTATAATGCATCAATGCTAAGCAGTTTTAATACATGAGCTGCACTAGCACAGGAGGCTAATAATAGGAGAAACTGCTTGTGGGGAGAGGGGACGTGTAGGAACTCGCTGTACTGTCTGCTCAGAGATATATACATGGACGAAATGTAGGGGACAGCACGCAAGCGAGGCAGATCGTGCTCTGTTGCAGAAGTATTGATAAGGCAAGACTGGGTGTCAGTAGGGAGAGATGAAGGGACGATTCTCAGTTTATTGTTCACACCATCAGTCATAACTGCAAGAGCATAAATGTAAAAGCGTGGGCAAATCAGTGGTGAACTGAGTAGAGGTACAGTGAACATTGATTAGTTATATTTTTCTATGTAATGTATCGTAATGAAATATAATAGCTCTTGGTACTTCTTATAAGAATTTCTCACATAGTATTTTCTATATTATAATATATTGCCATATACTACTGTTTTATGAGGAAATGGTCATAGGTATAAGGAAAGTATTCATTTTTAACCAATGTCCACAGTCCACTTGCTTTGGGATAATCCGGGTTGCATATTAGAAACTCAGAGGTAACAAGTCCCATTGCAGTCTTTTGAAATGCGTTTTCAGTGCTGGTGTAGAAGTATGTATCTTAAAGCATTATCAAAAATATTCTTCATGCACATTATGTTCCTAATACCCTAAGCGTGTATTAGGTGCTGTATATATACCCGTGAACAATTAGGCAAAATGTTCCTGCTGACATGGTAGATGCTATGGGAGTAAGATGAATAATAAATACACAGACAGCTATAGACAATCAATTTTAGACAAGTAAAGCACTGCTGATGGTGTGCAGGGAGGTCGTTTGGGCAAGGTGGTCAGGGAGAAATCTCTCTTAGGAATGGCCGTGTAGCTAAACCATGAAAGAAAATAAGAGACAGACAGAAGGGATATATAGCACAAAAGGTGCTGGGCTGAGGGCAAATCAGGTACAAAGCCCCTCAGCCAGGAAAACCCTTTCACAGACATGGGACCAAGGAAGCCAGGGCGTCTAGGGCATGACCAATGAGAGAGCAAGCCAGGAAGGTGGGCGGGTCTGGTTCCTTATGGCTGTATAACAAAGCACTCTGTAAAACGAGCATTTTGTGATGCTCATAGATTTGATGGGTCAGGGTTTTGGTCCGGGGATGGCAGAGATGACTTGCTGATACTCTACCATGTTTGGCACTTCATCTTCAAGTCATCCAGAGGCTTCTTTACTCTCCTGCCTGGCACCTGTATTGGGAAGGCTTGGACCCCACTGGGAGTGTGGACTGAAGCACATGGTTGTGTCCCCTCTCTGAGGTTTGGACTTCCCAAGGCTTGGAGGCTGATTTCTGGGGAGGGTCCCAAAAGGGAATGTCCAGAGAGTAAGGCTTTCCAAAGCTGATAGGAGTGGCGTGGCCTTCTGTGACCCGGCCTTTGAGGGGGTTGTGGCATCACTTCCATATTCTGTGGGTGCGGGAGTCATACATGTTTCCTTTTTTTAAATTTTATTTTTAAAATTACAGTTTACATTCAATATTATTTTGTATTGGGAATTCATCCATTTTCAAGGGGAGGGGATGTAGATTCTGCTTCTCAAGATCGAAGTTATCAAATAACTTGGGACAATTTAAAAAATATATACACATATATATCCAGGAGCTAGAAATACAGGATTACACTTTATTTTTATATCTTAATATTAAGGGTTATATTTTAACATCTTTAATGAAAACTTGTGGTATAAGTAATTAATCGATGATTAAGTAAATGATATAAGTTATCTGTAAATCTAATCTTTTAATATTGCAAATGGCCATTGTTTAAAGGAGAGGAAGTTCACATTATTCCTTATGTATTTTTTTCAAACAACATTTCGTAATAGATTTTTAAAACATATATTGTCTTTTCACAAGTTTAAAGCATAGAAAGACCCTTATTATCGTCCAGTAAAACTCCCTCATTTATATGATGAGAAAAACATGAACCAGAGAGGGGCCGACGTGCTGAAGGAGACCCAGCTAATCATGGGAGAGTTCCGGTCTAGGCAGTAAATGAGAAATCGAGGGGATGGGGGAGGGCCCCACTTGGATATTATGTTGTAACACTACGATAATGCAATCCCCCTCCCCTCGCTGTTTTCTGAGTTATAAGACAGTTTCATGTATATTATTTGATTTTATCCTCACTACTCCATAAAGTAGCAAAGGTGGGTATTAATGTCTCTATTTTATAGATCAGTCAATAAAGCCTTAGAGAGGTCATGTAGCTAATTATGTTGGAGAGTCTGGATGAAGCTTGTAGGTCACCAGCTTTCTGGTTCAGGCTTCTTTACTCAAATAGAAAGAAAAAGAGAGAGATCTTTATCCAAGTAAAGAAAAGCAGATATAAACACTGTACCTACTCAATGCCCAGTGTGCTGATGTAAAGCAAAGCAATTTTCCAAGGAATCAAATGTTTCTAAGCATCCATATGCTTGGCATTTGGTATACAAAGCGTGGAGGTAATTCGCTAATTTATCCCTTTCAACCAGACTTCCTGGCATCTTATGAATGTTTTTATGCAAGTTTGCAACAAAAAAGTTAGAAAAATTGATATGCACATGGGGGAAAGTTCATGCTTCTTTGCAGAGGGTGATTGCTTGACCTTTTGTTTTGCTTCAGACGCTCTGCATCTGCGTTGGTGAATATGTAGCATCTGCTCTGTCCCGGATTCTCGGCAGATGTCATGAATGAGTGAAGCAAAGGTTTTACAGAGAACAAAATAGCACACGCATGAAGAGTGTTTATTGAAAATGTTTCAGTGTTTACTGATTCCTTATCTGTCACCATCTGGCCACTTTCCATGTTTTGTCAATTTTCATTGCTTACTTTTTTAAGACACCTCACCTATTCAACTGATTGTCTTGGACCCTTTAGGTGAAATAAAAATATTAGGGGAAATGGTAAATTATTCTGAAATAAATACAAAGTTAATGAGTATACTTGTTTTTATATTTTTATAAATAAAAATGTGAAAAATTACATGTGCTATCTAATTTTCGAAATGGAAGAATACTTCAATTTGGCATGCACTTAAGGACAACCTACTGAGGGACAAAGCATTAAAGAAATAACTTTGGTTCCCAAGAGGTTTATTTTCTACTGACAGAGAAAAATAAACATTCAAGAAGTGGTTAAATACAATTCGAGTGAATTTAAGATTAAGAGTAACAATAGATGTTTGAGTTTAGGAAAATCAATAGCAGATAACCCCCTTGAAAACAATTTGGATATAAGCACTTTGGATTTGAGCCATAAAGTTAGTTTTATTCAGAATAATAAGAAAAACCTGAATATAAAGTAGATCTTGTACTAAGCCTTGACGGATGAGCAAGTCCCATTTGCAGCAAGCATTTAAAGGACAGTCTACCTAACTCACAGGCTAAAGTTTGAATACTGGAGAGTGGCAGAGGACTGACTGGGGAAGAACATTGTAAGTCAATGTTAACGGTGTAAAATTCATCCTAAATTAATGGGGAGTTGAAAAGTTTTGTCAAGAAAACTGTCCTGATGGCAAAGTTATCCCCCTTTTTTTAGAAAAGGGTGGTAGAACCTATTTCCAGATCCATCCATCAGTCGAAGATTCTATTTCCCTACCTTTTGGGTCTAAGCTTGGCTAGATGGCTTCCTTTGTCCAATAAGGCATTAGCAAACCTGATATAAGCAGAGACTTAAATAGTTCCTACAGATTTGGCCTTGCCCTTCCTTGCTATTCGGAATCCATAGGCCATAATATGAACAAGTCCAAGCTTAGCCCCTTAGAAGATGAGAGACTAGTCACTTTGGATACTCCGGCAAACCTATCTGAAGGTCCTTCCATGTAAACAAGTTCACCCTAGAAGGTCTAGCACGAGACAAGCTGAGTGTTGCAGTAGAGCTGAGCCAAGATGCCTAAGACCAGAAGAACCACCTAGTTGACCCTTAGACTTGTGAGCAAATAAATAGTAGTTGTTTCAAGTCCCTGATCTTAAGGTGATAATGTTACACAGCAAAAGCTAATGAACACATGAAGAGAGCAACCAATCTGCATCAAATTTTGTATTGAACTTGAACGTTCTTCCGTGGAAACTATTTGAATGATTCAGAAGGCTTCAGCTATGGGCAAGTGGTGATTGGCAGCTTCATCATGACCATGCACCTGCTTATGCATCACATCCTGTGCAGAGTCTTTTGGCAAAACATCAAATTACCCAGGTGACTCAGCCCCCTACAGCTCAGATTTGGCACCCCATGCGTGACTTTTGGCTTTTCCCAAAACTAAAATCACCTTTGCAAGAGAAGAGATTTCAGACC
>PVKM010049208.1:0-10997 GCA_004027735.1 Carollia perspicillata
TTCACTCAAATTCTTACCATATTGAGAAGAAAGTTTTAAAATTAAAAACTCTGGCAAAACTTATGATGATATGGATGAGTCACCTCTTTCTAGTAGAGTGCCTTGTCTCAAATATCTGAGTCCACAGCACATGGAAACCAAGAGCAACCAAGAGCTTCAGGTTGCTCAGCCTCAGATTCCCTCTCCACCTCATCCCACTCTTGTTTAAGGGAAAACTTGTCATTCGGCTTCCCCCCGAAGTCCCAAGTGAAAACTGGGAGCAGCATCTCCATGTTTTTCGAAGCTGGTATAGGAACTACTTTCTCGGCCAAACCCCAGAGAGAGGAAGAGGGAGATACACTTTCTCTTTTCCTGCCTGCAACACGCTGGGTCAGAAAGAGGCAGTTTTTATTTTACCTCCTTTATAACACACCTTCCTCTGATCACAGACGGAAAGGATGATCACTGTGGTAAATTCCAGCTGGGTCCTCCACAGACAACTTTTGTTATATTAAAGAAACAAAACAATTTTGAAAGTCTCTCACAAAGCTTAGTAAAACCCTGTTTTGCACATCTGAGGCTGAAATTTTGTTCATTCTCTCCATTTTCTTCATTTTTTTTCTTTTAGCAATCTTCTAATATGAATCTGAAATTCGGTCTAAGAAAATTGATGTCTCTCTTTTACCAGGGCAAATAATATGTATTCAAGAAGGAAAAGGAGTGCTATAATAATTTTAAAAATATTTTTCCTAGCACAGAAGCTTGGTATAGGTGCCAAATGAATGTAATAAAACACCCTACATATACCACTTAAGTTTCAAAAAATTGTAAATTTAAAAAATTAGTAGCATTTTATACATCTTGAATAATAATGCTCATTACAAAATTAATTTTTATTTTACTATTCATTTACATCTAACTATCTTATTTCAGGGTCATCTACAATTATGACAAGGCAACTGAAATTTTAACATTTTTGTTGAATATTGGCACCCAATGAAAGAACTTTGTGGGTGTATGTGTGTACAGATGTGTGTATGCACATGTGTGTACATGAATGTCCCATCCTCTGTACAAATATTCAATAATTTTTGGCTTACAAGTTATACTTTTCAAGTTATTTTATTTTCCTTAATTAGGATGTGAGTTACTCATAAATCATGTCCACTATTGGAGATACTGTTTAAAAGTATAATAAAAGCAATAATTTATCATTTCCTTTCACTGTATGCCAGGTACTGTGATATATGCACACAGGTATTTCTTTGCTTTGTCAGCTGACAGGGCCCTGAAGCAACAATATCCTGGTAGCAATGAACAAAACTAGCACCTTCTTCTTTTGTTTAATATTTTATTTCTTTTTTTTATTTTTTAGAGAGAGGGGAAGGGAGGGAGAAAGAGAGGGAGAGAAATATCAATGTGTGGTTGCCTCTCACATGGCCCCCACTGGGGACCTGGCCCACAGCCCAGGTATGTGCCCTGACTGGGAATCGAACCTTGCACCTTCTTCTTGATTTCTAATATCATTCACCAATAAAAGGAACCGGGGATCCTCAGAGAAGTAGCTGATTCTAGGACTGGGGCTGGACCGGAAAGTGAAAAACTGATCAAAGAAACAAACTACACTCATACACACAAGCACACACACAAGACCATAGAAACCCAGTGCTGAGCATGTAAAAGGGTCACAGAAGCCATCTGAAAGTTATCAATGGTCAAAGCTGAACAGTCCATACTGATGTAAATACGTGATGGACAAAAACAGTGGGAGATCATAGGCAAATCATCCATGCAAAGAAACCTAAATAGATTATGTAGATACTCCTCTCTTAAAGGGGTAAAACATAATTCCTCATTCCTTAAGTATACACTACACATGGTGACTTCCTTTTAAGGAACAAAATACAAAAATGGGGAGAAAAATTGGAACCGTACAAAGATGAAACCTGGAAAACACTTTCTCAAGCCAAGTGATCAGGACTAACATCAACAGTGATAAGTCGTATGGACAGTGTGTGTCCTTGATAAGAGACGATGTGAATGGCATTTTGTTTATGTGGCCTTCCTCCCCAGAACACATTAACTTGGTCTAATTATAAAAAAATAAATAGAACATCACACAAATCCCGTTGGAGGGACTTTCTACAAAATTCGTGACCAGTAATCCTCAAAACTGTCAAGGTGATCAACAGCAAGGAGGCTGAGAACCTGTCATAACCAGGAGGAGAATGAGGAGACATGCTTTTGAAACATAAGGGTGTTCTGGATGGGATGCTGTGACAGTTAAAGGACATTAGGGAAGAACTGAGGAAATCTCAATAAAGAATGAACGTCAGTTAAAATAATGTATCAAGATTGGTTTAGCAATTGTGACAAATATACCTTAGTGACCTAAGATGCTAATTGTGGGGAAAACTGGGAGTGGAGGGCATGGGGTATACAAAAATCTCTGTGTCATTTTCACAATGATTCTGTAAAAATAAAAGTGTTAGAAAAATGAATAAATATTTAAAACATGCTTCTCCTCTATTACTAAATATACCATTCATCTTCATAAGGTTAGGCAAATTTCCTTTCCTAGAATGCAAAATTTCCTGCCCCATTCCTTATTCATTTATTGAGAGGTATGTTGTAGAGAAAAAATAACATACTTGCATGGGGATTAGGTCCATGTACTTGATGACTCTTCCTTAGGTAACTGTGGTCCCACAAATCATTGAAGTCATATAGACATTGAGAGAAATTCAAGGGTGTGTTAGATCAGTTTTAGATCTGGTAAGACACAGCATTGCCAAGAGAACAAGGGCTGTGCCATGCAAGCCAGGTCATGCTAGTGTTTTTGACATGCCCCTTGCTTGCTGAGTTCTGTCCCCATGCTGTTCTAGCCCACCATTGTATGTGCATAAGTATGCTTTCCCAGCGTTTCACCACATGCCCATCACTGGGAGGGCGGGAGCCTAAGCATGGCTGTCAAAGCCTCTGCTACAGTTCTTGTCCATAGTTCAGTCACCAATTGTACAATATGCTGTTGTTTTTACAAGTGCAAAATTAATATATTGCTACTCAAGTGAATGCTTCCATCTCATCGTGATATGTACAAAGAGTGAACCCTGTTACTATGTGAGTTGGTTCCTCTATGGAAAAAAATATATAGTATTTTTTACTAGTAAGATTTGAGAAGTAGTAAGCTTTCTTCTTTTTATTTCTTGTTCTCCATGGTGATATTTACTGACACTTACTTTTTATTTAATATTGCACATAAGGACACGAAATTACAGTGTAGGATGTCAGAAAGGACAGCAAAAATTTAGAAAAGATTGCACTTTTCAGTGGCCCAGAGATGGGCTCTTAAATGCCTACGCCTCTTCTTCTAACTCTTACTTAGTATCAACAGACAGATCATATAGATCATGGTGTATTCCCTACTCTTCAGCTCATGTGGTATGATCTGAAATATAAAGTCACGATACCACCTATTTTTATTTAAACACATGGAAATACATTGCTTTTACTAATATGATGCTTTTTCTATGAGTTTATTCTGTTTGCTATGCAAAGATGAATTTCCAGAGTTGGGTTTTCTGCATTTTGGCCTCCTTAAACACTTCCTTGCACAGTTATTAGGAACCCAACTTCCAGAGTGCAATCAGAACTGGAATCAAGGCTGGCTGTTGCACGGTGGCATATTGACTCACATCCTGACTCCAGGGACCACCCTGGGTTTTGTTTTCCCCTCTGCTGGTCAATTTTATAGTTTCAACAGATCAAGGATCTGTCAGGGAAAACCACCCTTGTAACTCACTCAGTGTGAGTTTTAGACATTTTTTTCTATAGGTTACTCTGAACTACAGCAGTGGAGGAAGGGAGGGTTGTAGTTGGGGTTAAACTTGTGATTATCTGAATTTCAGAGAGTTGGGAAGCTGGGGTTAGCTCTTCCCATACGATCCTGGCTGATGGCACAAGCAAGGACAGAAGGAAAATGAACTCAAAACTGATCACAAACATCAGGAGTTCCTTAAACACCATGTCACCACCTTCTTTTTTTGTACAAATCCTCTGCTTAGCTATTTGCCTCATTATTTCTTTTGAGGGGCTGAGAGGGAGATAAAGAAGATAAGGAAAGAGAAGAGAAGGAATGAGAAAAGGGCGGGGAAAGGAAGTTCTTGGAGAGTACTGCAGGGGTTACACATCAAGGTAAATCTTTTAAATTTTCGACTAACTCAACATAATCATGACTTGTCTGTCATCAATAAACAACAGAAGAGAAAAAGTTAGCGATGCATAGGAAGCTGAAGAAAGGGGAAGCGCGTATCTACAGGGTTTGTGATGTAACAGATACAACACTGTATATAAGTTGGTCCTTCACCCCCATCAGTACACTATAGGGCTATTATTCCTATTTAATCAATGAGGACAATAAAGTGCAGGGATCCAAAGTAATTTTCTTAGAGTCTTATAATGAACAAGTGGTATAAGCCAGGATTCAAACCCTGCTTTGTCCAATGTAACATGATAAAATATTTCCAAGCTCTAAATTCATTATTTGGGACCATGTTTAAACATAAATAATTAAAAATGTCTTTGTTACCTTTTTTATAATAATCTTTGTAGAAACTCTCAGCATGTGGAGCATTCAGAACACTTGAGACTCAAACCTAGGAATTCTGGCCCAGTGTATGACTCCTTTGCAGAATTGAGACTAGGTTAACTCAGATGGTAAGGCAAAAACTAGATGACCAGCAGGGAAGAGGACTCCTGAAAAACTTTTAAAGGAGTTGAGGCCATGCCTCTTTCTTGGTCTGTGGGCTAATTTCACTTGGACCAAAATTAATACTTTATCTCTTCTTCCTCCCCTCCTGCTTCCTTTCTCCTCTCTTCTCCCCTTCTCTTTTTCACTTTTTATATGCCGTGAAACAAGGAGAAGCAGAACAGGTTCACAAGATTTTTATGCTAAGCAAATACACACACAATCAACAATTTTTAATAACATCCAAACCTACTACTTAAATACTTTAGCTAATGAAAATACAGTGTGATTTCCTTAAAGTTTAGCAAACATCCACAAAGATAGGACACTGGCCTGGACAGTCATGTCTGGGATATCCTAGTGATAAGTGAGTGACAGGTGTCATAATTAAGTGACTTTCATTTGCCCTCCTTACACTGTACAAAATCTATTTCCTGTACTGTCATACTTCCAGCTTGCAAAAAATACCATATTTTTCAGACTATAAGATGCACTTTTTCCCCACATTTTTTGCTTCAAAAAAATTTTTTCCTATTTTCCTCCTCTAAAACCTAGGTGCATCTTATGGCGCGGACCCCAGATGCACCTAGGTTTTAGAGGAGGATAATGGGAAAAATCTTGAAGCAAAAAATGTGGTAAAAAGTGCATCTTATAGTCTGAAAAATACAGTAATTCTTATTCTCCTCCCCACTTGAATATATCATTATAACTTTACTTTGATAAAATTTAAAAATGGGTAAACAGCATATTGACAATTTGTTGAGTGTTTGTACAAAGCCAGGGTGGTGGTGGGGACAACCCAGGTTCAACCACTAAAGTAAACTGTGTTCCTTTGGTACATAATATCTCTATAGCTCAATAAAACTGGGATCTTGGATAAACTCATGTAAAATTTTAAAATAATAGCTTTAAGGAGATACAAATGACAGACAAAGAACTGAACATAGTTAATATGTACAATTTAATAAGTTCAAACATATACATAGCCCCATGATACTATTGCCACAATCAAGGTAACAGATATACCTAACATCCAAGCATTTCTGTTATTAATAGACACAGTAATTACCCAAACTTATTTGACCGCCTACACATATTTTTTATTTAACTTAGTATTAATGAAACGTACAACTGGACTAGTCTGCCCTACAACACAGTTTGGACAACGCTGTTTTACATCTGATTGATGATCCACCTCTGCTCTGTGGAGATTCGTACCAGCCATAAGAGGAGAGCAACATGGTGAAGAAAGGAAGGACTTCATCCAGCCATGTAGAGGTGTTGCAATGGAGTGGCAGCATAATTTGCATTTGTTATAGAAGTTTAGCATTTTTGGAGCCCTCCTGATTATCATTATTACACTTCATCTTCACGATGACTTGATAAAGAAGACAAAGAAAGTAACTGTGTTGCTTCTGCCTCTACTAACAACTACCACATATTGAGTGTTTATTATATGTTAGGTACTTAATAAATTACCTTGCCTTTTGAAAAATAGCCTTTAAAATTCACTATGATCTAGTATGCTAATGAAGAAAAAAGCTGGAAAAGTACAGTGACTTCTCACACTTAGCAAGTGACTGAGCTACAACTGGAGTCCAGTTCTGACCCTTTTCCAGTAAGGATGTCCCATCCTTACTCCAGTAGAACAACTGAAGATCTGAGGCTTACAAAAGCATTAGGACATATTCAAAGTCAAAAAGTTGTACACACTTAATAGGAAAGAGGTTTTCCCCTTGACTTTAGCTCCAATCCAATTACTACAAGCATACCTTATAATATAATTTTCTTTTTTACCTTCCACCCCTGCCCCAGTGAGGAATCTAATAAAAGTATAGTTGACCTTTTAGCAGGCAGAACATTGACTACAATTAAAGGGTATGAAGAAGAAAAGTTTCATGGTTAGAAAATAACTCCACTATGATTCCAGTCTAAAGTGGTGCCATGGAATGTGTTAGTCTAGGAGTTGGACGACCCAGGTTCTGGTCCTGGTTCTCCCCTGTAATATGTGCTATAATCTCAGTTTTATCATTGGTACAAAGGGGAGAATAACTCACAGGAGGATGGCCAAATATAGAAGGGGCATTCTTAATAAGGTATTATTAATTGAGTGGGCTTTTGAGGGTTTGGACTGCTGAAATAACATGAGCATGTTGATTTGTAATGACTGAAACTTTTCTAGAGACGAGTTACACCAAAACGATTTGCCTAGAGCTCCTACCCATGTGAGTGGTGGCCCTGTCTAAATAACAGAATGAGTATGCATCATCCCAGCCTTGGCCCAGTTAGTCAGATGTTCTGAGAAGTCTTAGTTTCTTCTTTCTTCTTTCTTAGTTTCTTCTTTATATATAATATATATATATATTATATTATATATATAATTTACATAAAAGAATAGAATATACATATCTTGAATAATTTCTGATGTCCATCATATTACACATTTTTCAAAACCTACTGCAAAATAAATATAAGACATGAATATACTTTTTAAGATAGTAAACCTAAGGCTTATGAACTTTAAATGTGTGGACCAAGAAAGCTGAGAACAGTTATAGCTGGCATCTGAGCTTCGATTTGGCTGATATCAAAGCCCATGTTTTGTTCTTGTCATCACACATTGCTTGGCACATAGTGGGTGAGGAAGAAAGTCAAACTCTTCTCCCCTCTCTTTCCCTTTAGTAAAACTTCTTTCCAATAGCTCTTTTCCTGGCTATGCATATGTATTTAGGAATATTAGCCAGTATATCTACACACAGTCAAATCCTGTGGGCATTTGCCTTTTTAGAATGGATGGTGAGAGTCCTGAAAACCAAAGTATGTCCAGTGTCTTACCAGGAACACAGGTGTTAAGACAGCCTTGACCAGCCGGTTGAGACCTTTACAACTAACCTGTAACTCAACCTTTAATACCTACAGGAACCTGAGAATTATATAGAAGATGCAAATTAAAACTCCTATGAAAAATCACACTGTCTTCCTTTGAAATGATTCATTACTGATGATAATGGCAGTTGTATATCTATGAGCTCTAGTAAAACCCCCCAGCTCCTGGAAAAACATGTGGCTTGTAACATGAGAAGGGAAGAAATCCAAAGTGGACATAATGTATGCTATTACTTTCCTTTTCCCTTCACCTTCTATATGAACCTGGGAGAGATTGTCAATTTATTTCTGAGAGTCAAAAGAATTTATTATTTTTGCCTTTGTTTAACTCTCCTTTTTACCTATTTAAGTCTGCTTCACAAGTGAAATTAATAATAAGAGCTAAATTTTAACAATTCCTAATGAAGGGAGTGAGTTTATGGGCTAAATCAGAGGTTTTCTCTGGTGCAGGTCTTGGGGCCAGGGCTCCATGTAGTGAGGGTTTTGAAGCTCCAGTTTTGCTATTCCCAGCAAGCATCATCCCCTGGCCCCATAGAGCTCCCTTAGAAGTCCACAGAAGGATGGGGCATGCAGACAGAACTGCACACCGAGAGGATTAGGCTTCTATGCTCAATTATTTTGTCCAAGTGAGGCATACTTGAATGGGAAGAACAAAGCCTATCTTCACTCGAACACATCATTCCTTCTCTATGTTGAGCAATATTGGAACGTTACTCTTCACAGCTCCAGGAAAATCACTCATCGTGGAGGGGTGCTGATGATTAAATAAATGTTTTCAGGTCTCGTAGTTTGGCCTTTATATGAAAACATCAGGCTGGGCTCAGGTTGAAGCAGGTCTGAGTTAAAGCGTGTTGTTCACTGAGTATAGCATGCCCTGCAGTCTGTCACTGCTGTGTGGCGTTAGGCAGATCTCTCAACCTTTCCTGATATTAGTTTATGTATATTAGTTTATGCATATCAGTATATATTTATCAAATGAATATACCTTGTGTACCCCTCGAAGTAATTCTTAGCATTAAATAAGAACATGCAGGTAAATATCTTACGCCTAGTGCCTTACAGTCAGTCACTCACTGCACTATATTTCCCTTCGCAGCATGGACAATATTGACAAATGTTCTAGCTCTATTGTTATTGCTCTTTCAATTTAGAAGTATCTGTGATTCTACTAGTGGTGCCAACCTGTAGGAAACAGGGTCCAGGGATTCCTGCGCACACATTCTTTCAGCAAGGAGGCTGCCAGGCCTGTGCAAGACTGCAGCCAGAGCAGGAGCTGTGTTTACAGGAAACTTGGAGTTCTGTTTGATGGAAACAAGCAGTAATGTGATCTTTCAGGGAAAAGCAATATTAATACAGGGAGATCCTAATACAACATGATGTGAAATTGCTAACATAATAAAGCTAGATGACATTTCTGTCTTAGTGTGAGTTCTCTCTGGGAGCCAACCTGCTAAGGAAAAGGATACAGGTTAAGTGAATGCATGAGGCTTCCCTTTCATCTCGGAGTGAGTGGTTCAGTACAGAGGATGGCAACGTCCTCCTACTAAAGTTGCCCTATCAAATCTTGGCTCTTCTTATCAGCCAAGAGTCTGAGCAAGACAGGGATAAATATTACCTACAAACTCAGGATGTTGCATTGCACCTCTATGAGAAGCAGTGGAGTACAGTGGCAAACAGTGCAGCTTCTGGAGCTGAATTGTCGAGGTTCAAATCTTAGCTCTGCCACTTAGAAGCCATGGTGACTTTGGACAGGTCTTTAACTTCCTGCATCCCCAGTTTCCTTATCTGTATATTTGGAAAAGATAATAATACCCAAAATGTGGGGTTGCTGTGAACTTAATGCTGCAAAATATTTTGAGCAGAGCTTGGTACATTGCAAGTGTCCAATAAATATTCGCAATTATGTCTGGAACATGTTAGTTACCTTCTATCCCTATATGTAATAGTAAAATTTGGCTTGCCAAACTGGGCATTCTTTTTGCATTAACCCACATATGAATATCTGATCAATGTATTGAAAATGTGAAGAAATGCTATTCTGATTACAGCACTTAATTGTGGTTAGTTTTTCTGCACATGCCTGTTTATTACAAGACTGTGAATCCCTTAAGCACAGTGACTGTGTGGTTTTTGTTTGTATTTAGTGTGCCTACCGACCATTATGTTTGGCACAGCAGGTAGTCCAGTCCATAAAACCTGGTTGAAAGGTTGAGTAAGTAATTGACCAGGTAATTTAGTGAATGAAGCAAAGAAGGCCTGGAAAGTACCATTTGTAATGTATTCAATCCCCTCTTCTTTCCTTAAGTTTCCATGTTTGTGTGCCTTTTGGAGCTAATTCATTCTGTGCTGGAGCTAATGATAAGAGGGACTGTGAGGAGAAAGGACTGCCTCTTCAGTCCAGACACTCTGTTCCTCATCACATCTGCTTGTGTTTATGTAAGTCAGGGGGAAAAAAAGCATGCATTATATTTTTATGAGCCTTGCGATTTATTCTGTTTTGTTGTCAGACCTTTGGGAATGCATTCTATAAACTTTATTGAGACAAGATATCTAGCGACGTTTGCATATGTCTGAGCTCAGCACAATATTACTTTTTAATGCACTCTTGACTTTGCAGGCAGAGGATACAGTAAAAAAAATGTAAAACAGCAGTATTTGGGACTTTTTTATCATCTGCATTTTTGCCTTCTTGGTTTGAAAACAAACGAGTGCCTCATTTGAATGAGACAAACTAATGTACATTAGTTTAGCACAGTTACAAGTGGGGTATCTCAATTGTTGAGTCAGTAATGGAGCTTTACTCCGTGACAGCAGGCACAGAGCGCAGGCTGGACAACTTTCTCACTGGCTGTGATCACTGCTGGTTCTCTTTCTCTATATATTAGGAAAGCAACCTTTCAGTGTCTGGCAAACAAGGAGGCTAATTGCAAATACTAGATTTATAGGCTTGGGGATGGAAGAAACTTACTTCCATCTTGGGGAAGAAACTGAGTCCCAGGGAGGTTTAGGGCTGTACCAGGTAATGTGTTCAATGTCATCCCTTATCACATAGTGTGAGAATGGTAGTCAGGGCTGAAATTAAAGTGTAAAAGCCAAACCACAGGGCCAAGTCCTGGAGAGTGAACCAGGACAAGGAATCCTGATACCATCAGGGACAAAGAAAATGATGATGAATTTGAGCAAAACTAGCAAGAGAACCAAAGCCTGTGTGTGAGCTGGAGTCAAACGAGGTAGATGTTAACAAGGAAATGAGTCCTGGCACAGTGAAACTGGGGGACAAGGTGGTGAGGAATAAATCTGAGGCACAGGGGATGCTGATGCCTCACAAACATACCTCCTCTTGTAAAGGCAGCTAAATCTCAGCAAAGAGAACACACCTCTGACA